>KI919900.1:22883-36874 GCA_000473525.2 Anopheles melas | reverse complement strand
CGGCGCGCACGCAGCTGCCCCATAGTGCTTGTATTCCCCACGCAATTGAGTGTCGTCCTGGTACTGTGAACTGTCGGATAAAAGGATGTCGATGAATGGTTTACGCAAAACGAAAATAAAAAAGAAAGAAAGCGGAATGCGTGCCGATAAAACAAACATAGCACACACGCGGGATCTAGCTGAATATTGCGTATGCGATATGTATGTGTGTGTGTGTGTGTGTGTTTGAAATACCGGTGAACCCTGAAAGACTGTCTGGCAGCTCTGAATGATGGTAACGCTGTGGTGGAAACGCCCCTAGGTGGAGGCGCAAAAGGTGCAGCAAGGTGATATTGGTTCGTCCGCGGGGAGGGATGATGTTTCCCGCTTAGGGATACATTTTCGTGAATCAGCTTTTCAGAGTTTCGCAGTAGATTCCTGCTTGTTAAATGATTTGGTTTGGTGGATAAAAATGAAGCTAGTACGGAGGGATAGTGCTAAGGCGACCGAAACGGCAGAGCTGCGGAACTAGAAATTAGCAGCAGCGGCAGCAGCCTTACTGAATACTTACTGCCACATGGCTGATTGCGGGATTCCCGGTGGCCGGGTATAGTGTCCGAGCGCCACAGTACGCGAACGATTTGGAAATAGGCTACGGTCATGAATAGTAGCGGGAGCCTGTGGCGAGAAAGAAAGAAAGAGAATCATACATTTAGTCGAATAATGCTGGCAAACGAAGGGCTAAAGTAGACATCGATACTTGTCCGCTCCGTTTCGGTGGAGCGTATGAGAGGGGGGGGGGGGGGGGGAGGGGAAAAATTAAACGAAAGTCCCACGATATTACATTTGCTAGACTGGTGTAGTAACCAGAACGAGCTCTAGCCGCTGTCACGTGAAATGAAAACAATAAACAATGGTGATAATGATTATTGGATATGGCAAGGGGGTTGGTTGGTAGTGTTTATATAGTGCAGCTTTTCGGGCCAGCAGGAGGTTATGACGGGCACGTTTTCAGGAGATGATGACGATGTTTCGTGTTTTGATTTCTTTATCCTTTCGATCGCACAAAAATAGTGGTCTTTGTAGTATGTTGGCACGATAAAGTCGGTCGGCTAAAGGGATAATGTATTGATGTTCCGTTTAAGCTACGCGTATCGGCTGGCTTGGGGTGAACCCATACACCCAAGCACCTGTAGTACAGACGAAAGATGCAAACGACAACCTATTGCATTACAAAATTCCTTTCCACCGTCCCAATGAGCGGTGGTTTTCGCATTTTTGCATGAAAATCCGCAAAAATGTTCGAAAATGTTACACAGTTATGGTGTATCTATTCATCTAGCCCAGGGGTCTCCAAACTTTTCAATTCGCGGGCCGCATTGCTTCGTAAGTAACGTTGTTGAGGGCCATTTTGACGTTACTTTTGGTAATGAGAACGTTAAAATCTCGTTTTATATAAAAAAAACTTAAGGAATATTTTAAAATTCGGCATTTTTCTAGTTTGGAGACCCCTGATCTAGCCGATTCTCTTATCGAAGCGCGGCAAGTAAAACCGCAACAAGTAGCTCGCTCGTCGGTTGAAATGCGATGGAAATTGTGTCTTGTGTGTCGCTGGGACCTTTTTCAGTGCACACACGTAATCCGATGGCAAATAAAAATGGTTTTACCCCCAAAAATTCTACCGAGGCCATTTGGAGAAATGGGACTGGGTTTTCCTAGCAAATGTGTAACCATGGATTATCAGGCTTGTGGTTAAGAATTGTTGGCGATGGTTTCGAATTTTTGGAGAACGGTATACCGGCAGCAGCATCGCACCGATCGCACTTTAACGAACGCTTATATTCCGCGTACGCTGTGAAGAATGCCAATAGAATTCTCAAGTGGCGGGAATATTCGCATCTAATATCCACCTCCCTGCACTGTGGCGTACAGAAACAATGCATAGCGCTTTGAACAGTTTTGTTGGTGGAATGTGGAATAGCAGAGATTTGTTGTCATCATTGAATGGGCGATAGCAGCGTTCGGGTTGTATATGCGTGAGAAATAATCGTTTTTGTGTACGGGAAGTCACCGCAATCTACGGTCTAGGGCCAGAGGGATGGGTATGCCATGGCGTTAATGTCAGTGAACGAGAGAGAACCGGCTTATCATTTGGTGAAATCTTATTCGCATTGCGTGGCCGTATGTTGCCAGAATTGCTCTCCGCCTGTCCCTTCGTCCTTCTTGCTCTCTCTTTCTCTCTCTCTCTTTGTAATGCTCTCGGGCAGCACAGTGTCTTATCGTTTTCCGGTAAGCGACCACCACTTCCGAATCGTCTTTAATTCACTCTACGCGCGCTGTGAGGATTACCCTGTATGCCCACCCCGTTCGATGATGAAGGAGCTGTTCGCCAGTGGGACACTTTTTGCCAAACAAAAGTCAAACTGCTTTGCACTGCTTGCTTTGTCCTTTGCACTCCCTACGCTACAGTGCCGGAAGCGACAAGGTGCCGGTTGTACTGGATCGAATGTGAAAAAGATATCTTTCATACCGTCACACAAATCGAGCCTTCTGGCAAGGGACGGAACCTAATGTCATGTGCCATCGTCAGGCAGGCTGAAACAGATGGGAACAAGCCGGGGCTATGTGCTCCGAAGCCAGCCTCTAAGCTGATTATAGCGATTCGTTCCAAACCTCAGAAAAGGACCCACACACACACACACACACACACACACAAACACCCTGCTCTTGTGTGGGCGGGCGTAGAAGGGCGAGATCGTAAGATTGCTTTCGATTTGTTATATCACAAGCGAAAGCCCATCGATTGGTATTCGATAGTTGGCGCAAAGTGCGTGTAACAAATATGAACGATAAATATTACACAAACCACATTACTACAACACAAAGTATACGAGCGATGTATGTGTGCGTGTGTGGGAGGGGATAGGGGTGGGAATGCTTCACGCAATTGTGATCAAGCGATATCAAAGTTGACTGCTGTTTGATTACGGGTTGTTCAATGAATGGTAGAACTTTGTGTTTGCACGTAAAGCCGTGATTTTGGGCTGTTCGTTTCGCTGGGATAGATAAACACAAAAAGTCATATGAGTAGGTGTTGTTTTATCTGTCATCATGTAAAAATAAACCATGTTCAATGTTGATGTACAGGTGATTTGGGCTGAAATGTCCTTTGCAGTGATTGTGCCATTTGAGGGTATATAGGAAGGAGAGTATGGTGATAATGACACGCATGATAATGCAAACTTATCTGACACTCAATATCATTAACAAGTAAGTGTGTGGTAAGGAAAGAACAAAAAAAGATCTAGCATTAGCGACTGTGTGGAAAAACTTTTTTTATAATTAAGGTTTGGTTTTAACTATTTTTTGTAGCACAAGTAAATTCTACTAAGGTATGAGCATTAGCGTACAAAAGCGTAAAATGAGTAGAAAAGATCTGGTAGATGGAATTTAAGCTTATGATGTGCCAACTTTAGTAACAGGGCTCGTACTCACGTGTACAGTATCACAAACTTGACGATGTAGAAAGTTTTCTCCGTTTCGTTGTCCCACGTTGCAACACATTGGGTGAAAAGTTTGATGTCAAAGCGTAGCTTCTTGCGTCTTGTTGTCAGGACCAGGAATTCGGGGAGATCTGCGCAGGAATTATCATGATGCAATGCAGCCCGCAGCAAGGGAGGGTGAAAAAGTAGAGAGTATTTTTAATAAAAATTGCATAGAATGTGCTTTAATATGACAAAAAAACCTCAATGCATAAGAATCGCCAACGTCCTTTGAAAGAGCTGCATTGAAATCGAAGCTTAACATTTCGCTCTCGTTTTCAAGTATTCTACAGTATGTTAGTAATTTTAGCAAAATCGTGCATTTGAATTTGAATAACGATTTCTTCAAACTCATGTAAGAGGGTCATCAAAACAGAATATAATTACATACGAAGAAAGTCAGGAATTGATTCCTAATATAAATTGTTTCCATCTTGTCAAATTGTCAAACATCTGTCAATACAGGTGGTCTCCGAGATACGCAGTACCTCTTATATGCGGATTCGGGGATACGCAGTTTTCTAAATTAGACCATTCTATGAGCAAATTGTACTGATTTGACACATAATTTGTCAAATGTAAAATAATTTCTCTTTTGATCGAATTTTACAAATCTTGCAAAATGGTTCAAAATTGAAATATTCAGTCAAATAATTAATTAAGTGAAACCACTAAAACCACTCATTAAATGCAAAATTACACAAAAAATTAGCTATATTTTAGCTGTTAACCATGTGATTTGACTTACGCAGAAATTCGAGTTATGCGATTTCTTCTTGGTTGAATCGGGGACAACCTGAACATAGTTTATAACCGAAGTTAGGGGCGGTCCCTTGTTATAGACGTCAACACGCACGACTTAATAATATGCTCGTTGTGGGTATAATCCGAGAATGGTCCGTCCCTCCGTAGCAAGGACTGACTATTCGGCTATGTGATACTAAATAAGTCTCGGAAACCTGTATACAGGCCGGCATGGCCACGTAGGACGTTACGCCAAATAGAAGAAGAACCGAAGTTAAAGAGTCAACAACTAGTACACCGTGAAAGTATAATATTAATTTTACTGCAAAAATTGTTAACACGATATAAATATTCAAATTTGAACTTGATAAATTTGTGAAGTGACCTTGGCCGCTATGCGCATGTAACGGCGGAAAACTAAAAAATATAACTCAAGCCAACTGACCCTTATAAACTGACAAAATCCAAATCGTCGTATCTGCGAATCGTCGTAACTCGCATGAGTCGTATGTCGAGGGTCTCCTGTATTTCCTTTTTTCCCCTATCTAGAGGATTCTTTTCCTATAAATTGCTTTGACAGCTATCTGGAATTTTACAAACATTCGTCCACTCTCCTGTATGCTATTTAGGTTATTACGAACAAAATGTCTTGAGTTAACATAAATCAATTGATTAAATTTGTCGCATTAACCATTCTGGCAACCGACAACTATTATTTGTAGGTCTTCAACGGTATTTCAGTGTGATGACAGAGTTATAAAAACGAATGATCTAGGGTAAAACCATCATGGCGGCTGTATATTTGCTGTTGAGGTTAGTCCAAGCGACTACATACTACAGCCTGCAAGGAGTGGTACTTAAAATCGAGCTTTGCTCAAACTCGCTCCCCACCATTGTGCAGCAGATGGTGTATTAGATTAAAGGCATCATCATGTTAGATGAGGAAATGCGTAGGAGCAATGGGAGGTTTCGTTAAAATTGGAATGTTAATTTTGCTTCCTTTTGTAGCTGCTTCATGCACATTTCAGCAGTTCCTTCGTGTGGTTCAAGAACCGCACGATGTTTAAATGGTTGACGTAACTGCAAAATATTTCATTTCGAGCCATTTGCAAGGGCTGAGTTTTTTTCTTCTTATTGTATCAAGCGTTTTTGTTTGACCCTCGAAAGAAACCTCGGTTGAGTTTTCGTAACGTCGAGTGCTATTTTGGTGGCACCCTTTAATGTCAAGAGCAGGCTATTTCATAACTGTTTCTATACTTCTGTGAAATCGAGGTATTGTTAGTAGAAAAATTGATTTTTTACACAAAAAACATACAAATGTGTCTTTTTTGTGTGAAACCAACAAAACGTTGACTTATTAATTTTACTGCTAAACTGTCAAAAAGCAAGAGGAACACAAAAAATCGACGTGTAAACGAGATGATAATTAATCATAAATATTTTGATATGTCAATTGATATACACCGCAGGAAATCTGATGATGCGATATGATGAACTGTGATGGGCAACAATGTTGACGAGTAACGGACGAGTTAGGATGAGGTTTAGTGGGCCTGACAACTTACCCGACAGGAAGCCAATGAGCCAAATGAGGGCAATTGAGCGCCAGGCACGTTCGGGTCTAGGCTTGTAGCGAAGGGGAAAACATATCGCATACCATCGATCGATCGAAATAAACGTTAGCGTTAGTACCGAAACTGTCACCGAAACGGTCTGTAAAAAAAGGTAGAGAAAACGGGAAAAGTGACGAAGGTTAGATACGGACGGTTCATGTGATGTGTAGGGTCAACGTTGAGAAAACCCTCAATAGTGGCAAATTACGACCGAGTGAGGAGAGTTTGTGTTTCGCTTAGTGGTTTAGTGGTTTCCTAAGAACATTGAAGTGCCATTTAGTGTTATTTTAAGTAGAATAAATGATTGGAATCAAGCTATCTTTATGCTCAAGACTGGAATCAACCGTAACGAAACGAATTATTCAATACCAATACATGATTTACTAAAGCGTTTTAAGATGTATGGACACCAAATGCGTTGGACATAAACAGAAAGAAACGCTTTAAAATAAATTTAACAAAATATTAACAAAGCTCACTGTGTCAATCGTTCTTTAATAAAGTTATTGATATCCGATATTAATGTATTCTGAATTCAGCAGGTTTCATGTCATAACTAAAGAGATAATACTGTCTTAACGATTCTAAGTGTGAAATTCCTGAGAAAAAGCAAACCACTTGTACTATTGGTTGTTGAACCCGGCAACGGTGTGGTTCGTAATTCGAGTGAATCAATTTCTAGTCTGGATTTTTATTGCTAATTTATACAAATTGACCTATAAATATTCACACAAGATGTCACCAACTGGAATTCTTGAACATCGCATGGAGCCAATCTGCCTTTAAAGGCTGTTCGATCATTGTAGTGTGATTTTCAATTGAGAGAACCGTTCACTTTGAATGGCTTCATTTAACAGATGAAGAGTTATTGAAGAAATTCAAGTAATAGAATAGAAATATTTATGCTTAATAGAACAGATAAAGAGTTATTCAAGAAATTCAAGTAATAGAATAAATAAAAAACGTCCCTCATCCAAAGTTCAGAAGCAGCTCGAGGAAGCATGCGCTGTAGTAGGAAATGTGCTGAGCAGCTATCAAACAATCACTTAAACATGTTTCAACTATTACATTGTCTATTAGGAAGGTTAAGGTACACTTAATCACCGTAGCAGTTCTTAGAGTCACGTTTAGTTTGCGTGCGAAAATAGCTCAACTATCTTTGCTAGGTAAACACTTGAACGCATTATCATTTTGCTGTGCTTCTGTGTGCAACGTCTAATCCGAGTTTGTCGTTCATCATTGATCCGCTCTCTCAAAATCACTTTTGAGATGGAGTGTTGTTTGGAGGCTGCTCACTTGATTTAATCTTGCTCGTTAATGGAAATTATTGCTTCAATGCAAAGGTAAACACGGCGAGTTTCGAAAGTAAACAAAGTCTTAAATTGAGTTCGTTTGACAGGTGCGTTGAGGTGGCAAAGGGGCCGCTAAGAGGTCGTTGAAATTGATTTCTTCTGTTTTCCCCGGCATGTATGAGCATACATGGCGTTTAAAAGGTGAGGCAAGGATGAAGATGATTTTGTTGATGGTTTATGATGATTTGAATAAAATAAATCTGCCAATCGATTGTAAAGCTAGAGCGCACGTATTGCATATCTAAACGGTAATTGGAAATGAAATTCTAAATTATTGTTCTATCCGACAGGAAATCCTTTCATCTTTTCTGTCTACCTAGAATTTCTCCAAGTGACCAAGAGTGCTAGAGTAGTACGACGTGCTTTGTAGAATAATCGCCGTAGAGCGGATATTTTTCATGGTCAAGCTAACCGAACAGTGTAGAAGTTCATCCAGCACCGGCCAGGATGTAATTACAAATGTACATAAATTACAGCTAATGGTATGTGGCAAATGTCAGCGTAGAAGATTTATACAAGTTACTTCAGCACGAGCAGATACAGAAGATGCCATTAAGACTCGTTTGGCTGTTCTATCAGCAACTAACGGTGCCGTAGGTGTCAGAATAAGCTTCTTAATTTTTGCACCGCTACACGGTAAGGTAGCTTTCTGAAAGTACGTTAAATCACAAAGCATCATTGGTTAAAGACAAATTTTATGTAATTACCACCTCCAAAGATAAATGCAGATAGCTAATTGACTAAAATATGCGACAAGAATGTTGTTATTTGAGACATACATAACACTTTTTCGTCGTAAACCTCGCCCTAACAAAATATACCGAAAAGAATCACTGAGAACAGGGCATGAATCAATGATACTAGAATGAAAACTTTCAATTGAGCAAATAAAGCTCACGAACGCTATCTGTTTCAATTACCACTTCTGGTCGTAAAAGATTGATGAATATTCTGTGGCGCTTCTGCCACTACTAGCACAGGTGTGTGGTTAATGAAAAAAGACCTTGCAAGCAGCCACTGCGAATGAGACGAAACTGGAAAGAATATTGCTTTGGTATGATTGAAATGCCCGTAAAACTTTTCGATTGATTTCAGAGAGCAGTTTCAAGAGAATTGGCAAATGACGTCAAGATTTAATGTAACTGTGCTTTGACGCATACGTAAGAGCTTCAAATCTTCACCGTACTGACTGTGAATCGTGCACTGAAAATCGTTGTTTAAAAAAAAGTCAAGACTTTGCAGGAATCATAACGAGCATTCAAAGATAGTTAGTTAAATTAAATTGTATCTAGTATATATATATATATATAATATTCCATCTATATCGCATGTGTGTTTTCAAGAACTTTGCTATGGTTGAGCGTCACACGTGCGTACGGTGGACAAAGACGGTGCTATAAGGAGGAAGGGAGTATGTAGAAATCTTCTTTTGAGATGCCCATACCCCATACGGTGGCTTTGTGTGCAAGTGTACATGTCTATCTTGTTCGTCAGAGTTATAAATGGAGTGGTTTGTGCTGTGAGATGAGTGCTAAAAATTATGAGAGACCATTAATAAAAGCCGACCCAGAGAGTTGTTGGATGTAATGAAGCGAGAAAGAAGACTGGCGCACACTTTCGCTAGGTGCATTAGAGTATGGCCACAACAGCTCCGCAGATAAACCGCTTTAAGTATTTGAGATAGTTCAAACATAGATCATCCGTTTCCTCCCATATGTTTCGTGTATCTTGCAAGCATCACTTCACCCGAGTCGGGTGGCCGCTCACTAACAGCAGCAACATTTAGAAAATGTTTTCAATTTTCATGGTTTACCATCGAGAGTTGATGTACATATATTCTTAAGCGCAAGCATGAAGCTTTTGTACAGAAGATAGTATCCTCAAACAAAGCTAGAAAGATGCAGCAGCAATCCAACGATAACAGTTTTGGTGGGCTAAAGTTAAACCAAACAGGAGAACAGCTGAGTTCCCGAAGGCGCAAGAACTTGGAAAACATATTTCAACACTGATGCTCAGGAATACACACTATCGGTGGTGAGGAGAGTCAGCAAAGGACAAAGTGATTGTCATAATTTGTTTATCGCTACACGAACTCAACACTTCCTGCATCGTTAAACTTGGAGCGAACTGACGTCGCAAAGGCAAATGCCAAGAGAGCAAGTTACAACTTAGAAGCCGCCAATGCTTGGTCTCCGTATCGCGGACCAGCATTTTCGTTTTCTCTTCATACATTGCGAGACGTACCACTGCTGACCGAACGGCAGTGACTAGCTAATAAGTGGCAAATGAAGTTTGCTGCTCTTTCCGTCACGTTGTGACGAAAGTGGTTTCTAAGTCAGTAGGTGGAAAAATAGCCATCAATTTCGTTTCCCTTAAAAGCGGCAGGGTGCTGAAGTTATATATATTTTTTTTGTGTTGCTGAATGGTTAGTTAGCTTATTGCATGGTGTTTTAGGGATACCATCCGAAGGTTCACGAATTAACCTCGCACAAGGTCGAGTAGCACAAACAAACAAATATTTTTTGCTTTGTCCACGCTTTTGCGTGGGTTGCATTATTTATCCAAGGCGTTTTTTTGTAAAATAACGTTTAGTTCCACTCCATTCCACGAACACAGTAGGAGCAGTAGGTAATCATTGTAGAAAGAATGGTCCAATACATGAATACAGTACAGACGACCGGTTGTACTTCGAGAGTTGTACAAATTCAGTTCAGCACTAAAAGGATTTTCAACATCACTGACTGCTGGTGTTACAACAAAGTGATTAAATATAAAACAAAAATATAATGGTTACGTTACTGTCTTCTCGTATCAATCATGTACTCTTTCAAACAAAAAGTAAATCAATTGATGTACTTTGAAAGGTGTTTTTATTAAACGATTTCTTGAGTGTGGCATTACAAAGTTTCCGCGATCAATAAGCCATTTATTTGGATAGAAAATTTGTTCAACAGCTTAATTTATTTCAATTTACGAAACGGCTCCCCCTCCCCCGCTTTCCAGCGGATATTGAATGCTTTGCTCAGCGGGATGCATCCTCAAACTGACGAGCGAATGACTACGTAGCGACATTGAAGTTAATTTTACGACTTGATTCGATTGTTTCAACTGCCCGGCGAGGGAACTCGCAATCAGTTTGAAGTAGACGCCGAAAAGCTGATTTTGTGTGATTACCAATACTGGCAAAAAGGGAATATGCTGTAGTGAGTTTGAATGTATTTGGTGCGCTGTACGTTAAGATTGTTTAACATTGTACAACAGCATAGTTAAATAGCCTCTTGGTCGAATCTTGACAAATAAAATAATCAAAAGCAATGAACATAATGGCTATTTATGACTTTGCATTTGGAGAGTATGGAGAGTAATTTGTTAATATATTTCAAGCTCTTTGTCAGCAGCATGGTGCAGCTGCCTTGCGTAAAACATCGTTATTAGTCACAGAAATGCGTTCGTGATGAAGATGCCATGCGTTTATTGAGGAGGAAGTAATTGGCAACCACAGCTTAGGTACAGGCATGTTAAAATTTGGCAAGGAAAGCTATGGAATAGTTAGACCCATGATCATCAAAACGTTCTTTCGCATTTTACAAGATGGCTTGGAATGGGAAATGAAATTGTTTATCAAACCAGAACATGGTACATTGTTTATATAAAAAAAAAAGTTAGTTTAGTTGGTTAACAAAATTTACTTTATAAAATCAGTTAACCAAGCTAACCTAACCTATTGAGCTGTTAATTGTCGGGAAATATGGTACTCGAAATAGAGCGCGTTAACTAGAAGTGCAGTTGAAACTTATAGTTTAAATTGGTAAATATTTTAATGTGAGTTGGACGGGCAATTTAAAATACGTACTGTTTTGAAATTTGTATCTATTCAAAAACTTATACACCAAAATGTACAATATTTCTCAAAATAATTTACAACCACACAACAAAACCGCTAAACACAGAAGGTAAAATCATTAAAAAGTTATAAATTGAGTGAAAAATAGATTTTACATCCAAGGAAACTGCACTCACACTTCGGTTTACAGTTGCATGTTTCAACAGTAAGCACGAACGCGCATACATTCGGGTGCGCAATGAGCCGTTGAATAGATTTCTTCGACCGTGACCTGAAGCGTGAAAGTGGTTAAATGTTCCTTCATACACAAGTGGCCGCACGGTTTTAGCAGGAAGGTGTATTGCCCGCATGGTGGCGCTCATAGGAAAGTTGATTTTTTGTTTCCGCGCGAGTTTTGGCTGGGATATATAACTCCCACCCCGTACGTCAAGCCGGGCGCCGTGAGCGTGGATGATGTTGCCGTCTGCGAGACATAGGGGCGTGATTTTTCTCCGTTTTTGATTTGAGTTTTGGTGGGTTTTGTACGGTCCGATGTTTACTGATTGCTTTTCTTCGCACCATTTTTCACAAATCTTTCATCAACTTGTAGCCGTGCGAAAAAAAACCCTTTGCTTACACAGCACACCTTCGCTGAGAGAGATGGGAAAAGGTAAACAAACAGCGCCATGCAGCAAGAAGCCCTTTCCGGGTGAGCTGAGGTGAAAATATTGGCTCAGGATTTTTCGCACATTACATTACATTCCACCCCGTAAGCGGTGAGCTTTTCGCGTCGGGGTGTTCATTCCAATAAATATCACTTTACCGTTACAAGAATGTATGCTCGCGGCCGCTTGGGGACGGGAAAAGTCGTTAACCTACCAATGCCAAAGCCGGGATGAATGAAACACTTCAATCCTCTGCTGTGCGTATGGTTTGTAAAGTAGCGTACAGCGATATATAGCAGCGATTTGTGCACCAGTGCCAGAACTAGCTCTTATGAGAGTTTGTCGTAGAAGATGTAACAGTGCTTAGGATAGAGTTTTGTAGTGTGGGAGCTACCGGCAGTGCGCGAAGCGTTTGTACCGAACGGTGGCTCTATTCAAATAGAATAGGCCGTGAAATGCGGTTCGCGATGTGCCACATTGGCGGCGTTGGCGCAGTGACTAGGTAATATTTCATTTGCCTTATCATAATATTTATGAGCTTAGGGAGTTGAGCCAATTGCCAACTGCAGCTAGACGATTGAGAATTTCAAACGGGGCAGATAGGTTGGCATGAAAAGCACCGCTCCGATTGAAAGCAAGGCATCGGTTGTTTAGCGATACACGATGGAAGATCGTCAGAAATCCAATCAATTTTTTATTTAGATATAGAAATGTGAAGAAAATTGCAAAGTACATGCATTAACTGGTTTTGTACGGTGTGGTTTGAATAAAAATCTGGTAGATATACAAACACGATTTAAACGCATTGCTTGCGAAGTAATGCAATGTTGTTTTATTATATTTTATCAGGAACATCTAGCAAACATCAAGTGAACCTTGCACTTTGTGAAGTTGAAAAATAAATAGCAATTTGTGTATTTATTTTGAGTTTAATTCAATGGCATTCTTGGCTGGTATTGCGGTCGGCGCATTTATTAACATAGAATAAAGATGGATTACAATTTGATTGCCTGGACCTTGTAGAGATGTCATGGTATATTTATTTAGCGATCAAAAATAATCCTTCACATTATCGTAACGCAATGGACGGTCAATGATTATTGGAATTCGTACTTTCATGGTCATGATCACAGTTCAGTGCGCAAAAGTAACATTATTCCTTTATCGCTGCGATTGATTGGTGTAAGTGATGGTAATAAAATAAATAAATAAAGTAAAAATAAGAATAAATTAACGCATATCAATCCCACTTTTTTTCCATTGAAAATTTCGATTTCAACAATGGTTGATGGTTCAACAGTGGTTGATGCGTACCTACTGCACATTCAAAGAGTCGTGCGGTCAGAACGTAAACAAAAATTTGAATGAATTTTATTATTGGATGATGTCTACAAACAATATTATGAAAAAAAAGTTGACACAGCTACATATTGTACTGCACAAAATAACTATGGTGCAAGAGGAGTATTTGAATACGCATGATTGACAATCTGTTTTTAACACGAGTATGATTGTTTTTTTAGAGTTATGTTTTGTCTACTGCAGTAAGAGCTATGAGCATGAGCTATGAGCAAACTTACAAATAAAGTGTTTTGATTGATTTTAAGTAACGATCTAACACGGAGCGATCTCGGTGGAACATAACTAAGCTATTGATATCAGAATAATTAATCTTCAAAGTAAATAATATGATTATTTATTACTTTTAAGAGTAGAAAGATGCAAAAAATTAAATAAGTTTTTAATTAATTAGTCTCGATCAATTCTATACATTTTAAATGTTTTTGTGGCTGAACATGGAATAGAAAATCAATGGTTTTCAATAGGTGATAAAAAATTGTTCTTATATTTTTTAAATAATATATTGTACAGTAAAAAAAGCTCAAAGATGTAAATATCTGTTGCATTAAAATATCTACGCAAAACGTAATAATGGCTATATTTTTAGAAAAAAAAGAATATTTTGTCGGGCATACTTAGAACTACTATATTTGTTCTATCACAGGCCTACCGTGTGAAGGTAACTCATGGCAAACAGTGAGTTCATTACAGGTTTTCATATTAATTGTAGAGGGATGTCAACTCCTTTTGATAATGTTGGCTACCCAAGATCTATTAAGGAGAACAGGTCGATGCAAAGCCCGTTGCTAGGTTGCCATTTTCAGCTCGCTTTTGACAGTTTCATGAAAAAGTGTTTACAAAAAACGGCTAATAGTTAACGTGGAAAAGTGGACGAATTTACTATTAGGAAGATTATATTGGTTAAATTTCTT
>KI919900.1:0-11399 GCA_000473525.2 Anopheles melas | reverse complement strand
CTCTCTCTCTCACACACACACACATAAATGCGCAGTAAATGGAGAAATGTCCAGGCTAACGTCAAATTGGAGCTCTGTAAACACATGGTGCTTGAGTGATGGTCGCTTCTGCTGACCGATGAGCTGATCTGTGTGTTATGTTGTTCGCCTGTCGCCAATACGTCGCGCAAACTATGCTAGAAGGACAACTTATAGTGTGAAAAATATAGTATTAAAGGAAGGATGCAAACCCAGGGTTAAGTGTTTAGCATGGCTGAAATTCATACTGTTCCACTGGGATACAATATGAACTATGTGCGTAAGTCAATAAAGTATGTGTAATATTTGTGTACCGAGAAAAGAGTAACTTCTCAGTCAAAACTTAGGCCGAAATTGTTTAATAAATAAGTGTTAAAGGTATTAGTCACTTTTCGTCTTTTTATTCGGCACAAGAACCGTAAACGCACGAAGCTGGCTTTATCCACCTGGCTAATTGTTACCATATGTGGTCATCGGTGTATTGATAGCTGGATAGTCAGACCAGCGTGAGAGTAGCTTGGTGCATACGAGATTTTAACCCACAACGGACACAATCTGTTACTTCGTACGTCTTGGAAATCCACGTCAATCATCACGGAGTTAAAAGGGACAAATAATCCGATTTTTAATTTAAATTTACATAAGAGATATTTAAGCATTATATATAAAACTTTAAGTTAACATTAATTTAAGCAACTAGACACCAAATTCAGATAATGCTTCAAAATCGTAACAAACCCATAAATCGTAAATGTTTGGAAACACAGTAAAGATATGTGTTTTCTTAGGTACATCTTGCATTGTTTAAAAAAAAAAACGATTATTTTACACATTCCTTGTACCTTCTTGCTTCTAGACGTTAAGAATCTAAGAAAAGAAGTTTTTTGAGGTGTATCTTCTACAAACTTGACCAATAGTTTCCGAGAATATATTATCATAATGTTCTTAAATATGCCATATTTGTGGTTTTATGCTTCGATACTTTTCAGTTTTCCAGATTGATAATGAAACTGTACAATTCACATCACATGTTGTATACATTTTTAAGCGTCAAGCCAACTGTTTTCAAGTCGATCGATCACCCGAAATGTGTAATGCGTCGACTTTCGGTTCAGTTCACGCAGATCCATACCCGTTAGTGGTTGGTTTCTCGAGTAAACTATTTCAAAGCGTAGCCAATGAACCATGTTTCAATTATGCGAAGAATTTCATTATATTCAAAGCCTTGCATACTGCCACAGCCTTTAACGCACTGGATACGGGCAACACGGTTACAGATCAATCGATAGGAATAGAAAGTTTCTATCCATTCTGCTTCAAGCAGCAAATCTCGCCGTTGTAGAAAAGCCTCAACACAACAATCGGTGATGCAGGGCCAAACTTCATGACGGGATAAAAAAGCAATAAATCAACCATACCGGCTCAACGTATCGTTAAACTATGTGTTAACCATTGAGACAAGTTACACCCATGTGCGCTAAGTGTAAAAATTTAAATTGAAAATTTATTTGTTATTCCATCCAATCTATGCGTGCAAAAACTACGCATAACACCTCGGTACACTGAAAACAGTGTTCTGCGTACGGACAAAAACACTTCTGCAATATTTGAAAGCAGAAATCGTAGCTGTTTCAGCCATGAAAATGTGTCCTGGCTATTCGGTGTTGATTTTAAGGCACTTCCGTAAAAATTATGACCTAGCCAGATGTCATGAAATGTCCCATATATATCTTAGGGCGATTTTTCGGTTTCTCCTTATGCTGAAGCTGCTGGTGTACTTTTGGCTGATAGAGCTAGGCAACTGAAGATAAATGGCTATCTCTTAGATCTTAAGAGCAACGATAAAGGCATGCAGCGGTCCAAAAAACGAGTGATTTTGATTGCGAAAAAGACAGTAGATGTGAAGCCTTTTCACAGCAAATGGAGATGACATTTTAAGAAACAGAAGGTAAAAAAACGCCGAATAAAGGAGAAACCGTTACACAAAACAACGACACACAAGACCATCTATCAATACAGTAGATAGAAATGTGCGAAATTGCCTGCATGCTGGGGATAGATGCGAAAGTGCCTTAGGTAAGGTATGGTAAGCGTCAGAATCAGAAAATCGGAAGCTCTTAACTATCTGCAAGCAACATTAGAAAAAAGGGCTTCATTGCCGTTGGGAGCTTGCTAATGAAGCGTTTGTGTAAAGCAACAGACAGCTAAATGTGCCTTAGGATCAAGGTGAAAACATATTTGTTTGAACTTTTCTGTAGAACTGTGAAATTAAACTTTTACCCTCGCAACGAAGTGGTTTGGGTTCGGTTTCGGTGAGCAGTGTATAATATATAAAGCAATTCATAGTTTCAGAAGCAGCTGCTTCACGGCAGATAGAGTTTAACGGCAAGTTTTAATGAAGAAATAACGCAATGAGCCATTATTTGCTGTAGATTGAAAGAAAAAAGAAAGTCGAAATCGAATCATATTGTATGTATATTGTACTGTGCAATACAAACAAGCTAGCACAGGTTCCACTAAACTAAATTAACTGTACACCACATTCACATGAACAGGAAGTGGAATGAAATGGCTCTGATGCGGAAACGGCGATAATAGAAATACATTGAAATATTCGATGAAGTACCAAACCCACCGTTTGGTGCCCTCCTTCTTTCTCCTTCGCCCCGAGCTTGCAAGGAGCTTGGTGGCTTGGAACGAAGCAAAGATGTTGTAGGTTTTTAAGCGAAAACTTTCCAGAAACGTTGTGAAGAAGCGGTTATCTTCATCAAACGGAAAATACGGAGTTTGTAGAAAACTTTTTCCCTCGGCTCGCCGGAACAAAAACTGTACCAATGCACAATAAGTAGAAAAGGGCAATGCTGTCGATTGGTGGTAGAAGCGAGAAAATCCTTATGTGCAAACGGTCTGGTACACCGTTAGAACTGGCGTAGAAAGTATCTGTTGAACGACAACAAGAGCAATTTCAAGAACATTTACCTTGCGAGAAGGCTCATTTCGGCAAAAATCGCTAGGAAAAAGGTTGAATGTCTATAATTCAATTGTGTCCGTTTTTGTGTACCTCAGCACACTTGAGATGTATAGAAAGGGATTATGGTTTTTGTTAGATTGCTCGAAAGAAAATGGATGTTGTTTCGTACTGAAACGTTCAACGATCTCAGATCAACAGCGTGGACTAGCAGATAGTGAGTTTATGTAAGAGCTCACTGCTCTAGGAAGGTAGCTTAAGTGTTTTTCCGAGGCAACGGGATATCTTTTTGGATCTACTTGGCGTCACAACGTACGCGGTCTAGAGTAGCCTTGTACATACTAATGAGACTTATTTGGTCATGTAGTTTCATAGTTATTTATGTAAGATATGTTACCTGTATTAAAGTTACTGATGAATAGCTTGAACAGATACTATCAGGTTTTTGGAAATTATTTTCAAGCTCAGTAATTTAAGAGAGAGAGACAGTCAAAATGTTTTTTTATTAAGTGTCATTTAAACCATATTTGTATTCGTTCAAGCTATCGTTAGAATTTTTGTAAGTTTTTTATCCAGCGTTTTTTTTTGTTTTGAAATATATTACTAAGGACTGCCGAGCAATTAGCTATGGCCTAGATAACCAAAACAAATTTGTCACTCTATCTTCTGCTTTGTGCGAATTTGTCTCATGCATAATGCTCCCGCAGCTTGGGGCTGATAGCGTCAATAGCTGATAGGCTGATAGCTTTGTAAATTGTACAGATAGTGAACATGCTTACCAATCCCATAAGAAAGACGACAGTGTGCGAGGCAATCAGAATCCATTCGCCCGTCGAAGGATAGATGTAATCCATCAACAGCTGTCGGTACTCGCTGTATGTGAGATTGCAAAAGTCCGGATCGCCAACGCAAGTAACGTTGTGATCGATGAAACAGTTCTCGTTGTACTCCATCTGATCCGAATCGTCGTCGCACAGCACATCGTTATGGTCGTTTAGATCCACTGCTGGATAGCTGTGGGTGGTATGATTATCCTCGAGCGGTGACTGGAGTGTGGCTAATTCCAGGTCCTTCAGTATCCAGAACGCGGAACCGTTCGCCGTATAGCTGTGGTTGGAAGCGAACGGAACTAGCAGGTCCTCCGCGGGGTTGACATTGCTTGCGTTGGTCATTAATGTTGGTGGCCGCTCCCGGTTCGTGGTACAATTTCCGTCCATCGATCCAGGATCTTGGCAAATAGGGCCGGCTCCATTGTCTGCCCACGCTTGAGTCGGTGCTAATGTATGCCTTAGCGACGTACTTTGTGTTTTGCTCAAATCACGCCGGAACAGGAAATGTTTTTCCACCGTTTCCAACGGGATGTGCGAATCGGAGGGTAATGTAAGGGGGGTTTGCCCTAGCCGGTACAAACTTGTTACGCTTGACGGTGAATCGACCCTCGTACGGAGAGTCTCAGCAACCTTAACGCTGCTTCTTCCGTGTCCCTCGTGGTACACAAAATGTGCGGATGAGCCGCTGCTTTGAGCGGCATGGTCAAGCGAACTTGTCAACAGTGTCACCGGGCTGTCAGCGGAACCAGCGAACGGTGACCATGGGTTTGGTTCCGGTGGCCGCCACTCGTTGCTGTTCTTCGCGGCCCAGTCCCCGTTGCGTACCGCTCCGATGGATATGTAGCATACGTGAATCAGCAGCAGCTTTGTCCAGAATGTCCACGAAGCGGCGCAATACATGGTCGAGCGAAAGTGCCAGCTTTTATGCCAAGGACTACGACGATAGGAATCCACTGCCATGTAGGAGCTGATCACAGACTTTTTGCGATATGTCGGGATGACTAGAGTTATTTTCAAATAATGAAAAATAGTATATCACGACCTAGTGTGGCTAACGCTACTGCTCAAACACCATGTGCGATGTAATGTAAAATTCGATTTGGTTACATTCGCATGGAAAGCTTGCGATGATAATATGCCGGGGTGATGTAGGGGAATGTCCAGAAGGTCAATCGGCTTCAAGGAATGTACGCACAATCAAATGCCTGGATAGAAAAGAAAGAACAAAGACAACAACAAACGAATATTACTATTGATAACTAAGAACATAGACTGAACGGTTTATAATGAATTGTAAGATTACATAACTATATAGCATATCTATCAAAAGTAATAGCTAAAAAACCAACCGCTAGTAGTACACCACAAAAAAAAAGTTCCTTCACCACACATTGTTGAAAACATCCAAAAATAAAATGGAATAATATTTGGCGCAACATAAATTCCATAAAATTAACATCAGATCAAAAAGGGAAGCAAATTGTATTTTCTTGTGAACCAAAAGGTCTGCACTGAGGAGCGTAGATACAAATATACCTTGGCAACTCATCCAAATTGTGAGAAATGTGGATGTATTGTGGACCTACAACATAAAATGAATGAATGTAAAGATGGTCTACAAAAATGGTAAATATTCTGCAAATCAATCACATAACTAAATATTAAAACACCATTCTGTAATATGCTTTGTTAAGCAGAATTTTCAAAAGAGAAAATCGCCCGCAGTTTAATGAAATGAAATTATAACAATTATTAACTGCAGTAAATAAATTCAAAGTTTTTCTTCAAGATATTTTTTTATTCATTTAATTTAACATTATTATGAACTTGACCGTATTTTCAACACATTGCGTTTTGACTAATTTCATAAAGACATAAAGGAAATGATTTCTTTTGTGTACTGCTTTGATTCAAATCCGTGTTATACTTATATTAGTACGAAATAAGTGCGTTATAGAACACATGCCGATTTATTATGACTGAATTTGTAATAGGCTCTATTTTTAAATAAAACATGCAACACATACAATGATGAAGCCAACAATACGGGAAATGGAAATGTAATAGCTATATATTTAATGAAGGGTCTGGTATTGACAGTGGTTAATGTGATACCCGCTTCTATCGGATATCGAAAATATGACGCAAATGTTATGTAAGCATGGGGATGAAGCAGTAGTACAATGAAATGAATTGCATTTCTTTCTGTCACGAACCTCTTTAAAATTGAACCTCTATAGGAACCTGAACAGCTTATTTCAATTTTACAACCCTTTAATGTTCTGAAATCTTTATCCGAACTTCAATTAAGAGTATAATTGAACTCTTCAGACCTACGTTAAATGAGTTTATTAGATTATAACTACATGTTGTGCTTCGAACAACGTCTACTCAACATTCAACCCTACACTAGGCATAAAACCCATGTAAGTTCAAACAATTGCTGGAAAATTCAACACATAAAAATAGTAAGGAAGTTCCCAAACTGATTAAACAACGTGTCCACAATCACATGGGGTAAATGTACCAATAGTAGTGCAATTTGTAGTGGTACAGATGTGTTTAAATGGATTTAAAGTGTCAGGAAAAAAATATTAATATTTCAACACAAAGCAATTGGAATATATCAATGAAACTTAGTTTTGAAGTTGTTGTCGTATGAATAGCAAGGACTACTGCCATAGCCATAATATTGATGTCTTGTGTAATTTGATCATAAAAAAATGTATAAATTTGATTCACGAAAATATTCACTATAGTACTGCACCTGTCGACAACCCACATCCGGAAGAGTATGATAGATTCAAACATAGCTAGATATAGGAATTTTGGCCTTTGTTTGGTAAATTACTTACAGAAAAAATAATTTATGTTGATTCTTCTTCTTTGGCAAAACAAACGTTGTCGGTCAAGGCCTGTCTGTACCCACTAGTGAAGTGAGCTTGGCTTTCAGTGACTTATTGTTACCATAGCAGGATAGTCAGTCCTACGTATGGGGGCACGGTCTATTCGCGGCTTGAACCCATGACGGGCATGTTGCTAAATAGAACGAGTAGACGACTGTACCATCAGACCGGCCCATTTCTGTAGCTTATTTTAGTGAGAACAGTACGACCTTTGATAAATATCCTGGAAACAAATCTATAATGTGCTGTTTTTACTGATTTCATGACCATGACCACTATAGGAACATACCTGTTTTGTGTACCTATAGATACACTATGATAATAACACTTTGAAATACATAAGTATGGTCAAAATGCAATGAATTTTAGTAAAGCAATAACATGTCAGATTAGTTATGTTAAAAAAAACTAATAATTGCGTTGTTGTGTGGTCATTCAGAATGTTAGCAAAAATATGGGTTTCGTTATGAAATCCTAAGGATTTTGGAAAAATGTAGACACATTACACAAAATAATGAATTTCTGGTCACTATGTAACGGAATGGCTCCATTTAACTTTTAAACCCTTCGTGAAAGACCAGAGAACATTTCACACTAACATAAATAACTTAATTACTTGTAAATTATCATATGGAACGCATTTTAGTGCAATTTCACTACTATTGGTACTACCACCAATATAGGTACATTTACTCTAGTAAAATTACAAAAGTATTTTTTCATCTTAACTCAAGGATAAAATAATTTCCCTAATGTTGAAAACGTACCCTGACTCATGAGGGTTCTTTAAGGATAATATTAAAGTGGCATAGTACATTTACGAGTAATCCGACATGAAGGTTCGGATTGAAAGCTTTGATTCGATTTGTGACACGTTATCCTGTTTGTGAAAATTGAATTTTGTACCTTAGGTATCGTTTGCTGTTTGTACCAATCCTGAATCTAGTCAAATTATATGTAATCTAATTTCATTATTATGGAACTATCTGCTACGGGTGCCCACAAAACTTCATTCTATAGTGTTACCCAGAACTTTGTAATTGTTAGAGCAAAATAGAAAAGAAATTTTCTACTTCCTGTTACTAGTGGTTACAGTTTCTATGAACTTCTTGTCTTAAAGTTTACCAGATTTCTTTTAATTTGACATTTCTCCAGACCTCTGCAGTAATATGTTTATGATATTTTACGTTAAAAAATAGTTTTTGAAAATTATTCAACAATCTATTCAACTCATTTAAATTGAATTCTGTATGGTTTGTTTGGTATTTTACCGTTGCAAATCTTTTTATATACTATGTTAATATCGTTTTTGTACTAGTTTATCATAAAGTTGGAACTAAAATAGTTGTGCGCATTACATTATGTTTCATAAAACTAGTTATTTAACTATAAAAGCGATGATGTAATTAAAGTGTATTCTTGCTATTATTAATGTTTGCTAACAAATGTTTGCACATGTATTCTGTGCCTCGCAATGAACTGTATTCTAAGCGTCCGGTTTAAATCTTACCAATAAAGCTCTGAAGTGATGTATCTTTCAAACAGGTCAAGCGGATTTTAGCTCCAGGACCTTGCTAATCTATGATATTTTAACTTTAATCCCCGTACAAATTTATTAGTCTACAACCATTGCGCATTGTAAAGGCTCTTTAACTAAACTCTGGTAGAATAATCAAGAGCACATTGCTAATTTGATGAAGAAAAGGCGAAGTTTTGCAAGGATCCATCGTTTGATGTGGTTTTGCAGGACTTTGGCAATATACTATTCATAATCCATGATAAGCTCAAAAATAGAATTAGTTAATGTATTTGTTGGAAAATTATTGTGTTGTATCAGTCAATTGCCTTCATTTTTAAATTTAAGATCCTACCCATACAAAAAGCCAAACTGCGTGTACATTAAATTCTGAAAATGAACTTTTATATGATGTTTATTATGCGCATTGTTGTGCAATTCAAGGATATTATTTCAGTTTTAATAATAACTGTTTGTATTACTAATATGTAGCAGTCCCAAACAGCAATTGACATAGCATTTTACTGTAAGTTTAGGTTGGAAGCGTTCTTGGCAGACAACAATCATCTGCATCTATTTCACAAACGCGTTTTTTTGGTGTGTTGTAAGACCTAGGCAGTAAACTTACCCTAGAGTAATTGTGAGAAAGTTAATTAAACGAATTCAATGGAATACTGTTTATCATTTATCATTACCTTGATTCGTTAAAGAGCACTGGGTTATTTGATATTCTAGAAGCCCATTAATCAATTATTTCGCATCTCAATTAATAGACGACTCAAACGAACTCTACAATTTTTGGTAATTTATTTTCTTTCATAAAGCAACTATACTAAAAAACCCTTTTCTGGAAACAATGTGCAAATAATTGTCTGTTTCATTATTGAATCTTCTAAACACATCAGAATTCATGTTTCATGTTATGTTATGAGCTTTAAACGCCATGTATGAATGTTTCTAAATAATGTAATCATTTAGGATTTGAAGTATAATGTTTCTTTTCTGTAAAGTCCATCGTCAACTCTGCTACAATAATGTACTCTATTTTTTAACAGTCTGTTTGACAAATGTGGACGGTTTTTTTGTTGCACTTCTATTTATTTTGATTGTCATTTGGATGTACCAGCCATTGAATGCAACGCAACTTGGAACTTGCTAAAAAGTAAACGCTTGGCATGAAAAACCATTTCTATCACGGGTCATTGCTGTTAAAGGTTGAAGTCTTTTGTTGTTCCAATCACAAAAAGATCTTGCACAGTTCAGATAGAAAGAAGAATCACACTTTACTTTTTCTTCTTAATAGCTTTAGTCTTACTTTGGTCAGATCATGACGTTCGAATTCCCCTTGACATTATTTTCTCGAGCTGTGTTGATATTTGTCTTTTCGATTACCTTCCACCAGCCTTTAAATGTGCCGTTTTCTAGCCTTTTGCGAACCATCCATCCGAACCTAAAGGGCATTCGCGTATCCTGGAAATCCTTTATCAAGCATGCATTCCGGAATGAGAGAAATAAACTCTGTGGGGTGGGGAGACATCGGTGTCGTAAATTTAAAATCGTTTATTTTTTCAATTTATTATATTTTTATGGTGTACTCTTTATGACTCCTTTTTACAGCTCCGTGGCAGAAGATTGGCGCCCAAGGAGAGCCGGCAGATACTGTATTTGGAGCAACTTTTTTCTTGTTGCAATGTACAAGAGACGGTTTATCTACTTTGCACGCCATAATATGTCTATAAACATGTTGAAATGATTTACATTTCAACCGATTTTCTGGTCAATGGACAATAAAGAATGCCAAATCGTCTGCGGTTGAATACTGTACAAAAGGCGTGTTATGGAAAATACAACCACATTATTGTTAAAGCATAAGAATAAGCGTGTGATGGATGAGGTTAATCATCAGATCAGATAATTTGAATTTTTGAGTTGCCAATGAGAAATATATGATGATGATGATGATGATGATGATGAAGATTTTAGTTGTTTATTATATTGCAACACAGCTTTTTTTTTTGCAGCACAGAATCCATAAGCTTTTGAATATAAAATATTTGAAGTTTAAGATATACGAGCATATAAGTTACATTTTCTTTTATTCCGGTGTAATGCTCCCAAAAGGCCAGACTGCTGAATAGATTGCAATTTAGCACTATAACAATGAAAGTAAAATTAAAAACTATTGAACAATTACGCTGCAAAAAACGATACCTGAAAAATATAGGATACAGTATAACTGGGTAGCAAGCCAAACAAACATGTTTTTTTGTTCTAGTTGATTCAACTGCTGTATTGCATGTGCCATAGCGAGAAGTGCACGTCTATTTTTCTGGCAGAATAATGTATGCTTGTGAAATTGTGAGGAATTTCACAAAAATCATTAGGAGAAAGGATATCCAGTACGTATGTGCTGTTTAATGACAAAATAATGGTAGAATACAATGTTTTGTTCGCTTATCTAACAAAGAACATCAATTGTTGGTATGACTGAATAGATCTCTCCCACGCGATGTGCTTTCAATTTTTGAAAATCGTATTTCATGAGATTTTGTCTTTCTTTTTTTGGTCATCAAATTGACGTGATAACAATATGGAAACGGCACCGGTGGAAAATGAGGACCGGTTGAATCATACACTCAGCAAAATATGAGGTATACAGTAACGTAAATAAAAAAAAAACTCTTTAATTTTGAAACAGAACGATTATTGTATTGCCCGAACATTTGCATGATATCGAGACAAATCTCCACTGCAATCTTTTTTTCGACGATTAAAAAATCAAAAAGCATAAAAGTTGTATTGCTATATCAATGCTATAAAAAAAACTGAAATAAATAAAACTAGGGTAAATGTACCAGTATTGGGCAGGTTAGTGCAGTGGTTTCACAAAAACTGCTTGTACACTTACAAATTTTATTACTTTTCATGAAAGTGGCGTTTTTTTGAACGATAAACTAACGAATTATGTTGTACTAGGGTAACTGTACCAGTATTCGGCAGTGTACCTGTTTTCGGCAGGGTAACTAAAAACGTGTAATAACGCAAAAACACGTTGAAAATTTTCTCAATACATATTTTTTAAATAAAGATATGCTCATTTGTTATTCATACACGAAGTTTCACAACATTTCCTTGCATATTTTTCAAAATATCAAACAAAA
>KI919898.1:0-27110 GCA_000473525.2 Anopheles melas | reverse complement strand
TAAGTTTCGATGGGGATTCGATAGCGATTCCATTGGAATTCGGTTGCAAATCGATTGGGATTACGATTGCAATCTATTATCGATTGGTTTCCACTAGGATTTATTATAATCCCATTGAGAAACGCGCTAATCGTTTGAATCGCTATTGAAAACAAACGTTTTTAATAACATTTTTGTTGGATTAAAACGAGAAAAAAATAATAAATGAAGCTTAATGATAAAGTTCATTCATGAAAATTAATTGAAATAAAAACTACAACGTCCGTTTTTCTATAAGTAGTTTAGCATTCATTTATCGCTACCTAAAGAGGGATTGGGATTCGAATCCCTCGTAATATTCGTATTTCCCAACATAAAAATGTAATACTAAAATATGTTCTGTAATTTACTTACGAATTGTTTCTTCGTAACCTTCAAATAAAGCAAATTCTTTCACAGGCCTGATTGAATTTTGTGAAGGACCGTATTTGGCCGCTGGTCTACATTGATGCGTCGAATATTTGCGACCTCAACCTTAGTGCATTTGTCGTTTGCGTCGTTTTGAGTAACATTTAGATAGACCTCTTTAGTCCTACGTCTTTGTGCTTGAACAAAGCAGCAACGATTCTAGGGCTTTGTTCTTCAATTGCTGGATAACGTCTGGCGTGTTTTCGATGTTAGATGTCATTAATACGATGTGGAGCTAGTGGAGCAGACGGTTCCCTACTGCTTTAATGTGCTTCAATCGAAACTTTTTATAGCATGAAAAAATGGACATTGTTTGCCCGTGCCATTACCGTTTTATCTTCGTCATATTAGTGGATATGTTTCTCCTTTGATTAACCAAAGTGAAACGTTGCGTTGGTGCCATAGTGAACGGGCGTAGAAAATGGTCCTTTCCGACCAAAAAAATCAACGGCACGCACCTTGTAGTATCCCACCACACCAGAGCATACTGTTGAGGGAGTAGAAGATATAAGTAAAATTATAAATTTATTCGATTTTAAGATGCCAAATCGACTGCTTTACTGTTGATGAAATACATCAGATACATTTCACGCAAACAGTTCATACATCAACGAGAGCAGTGCAAAAAATAAAAAAGATTTATACTAACCGGAACTGATGTCTCGTATTCTACTAACAGGCCTGATGTTACTAGCATACTGATAAAACATGAAAGGTATATGTTTAAACCTATTAATAAAACACCATTTGTGCTTCCGTTTAGTTGTTGCATCAGTTGAGCGTGTAGATTTAAACCATATCTGATACGTTCGAATACACCTACAGTAAAAGGGCAAGCAATTGATTAAAAAAGGTTATTAACTATACATCTACACTTACACATACCGATGATCTTGCGATCCATCCGTTGATAATTTCCATAGTATTAACACTTCATCCTGAAACACCATTCTTACGCGCACACCGTAAACTTGTCCAGGGAGAGCATAATCATCACTGCATACCCGTACGCTAACAATCCAAGGAGCTCGCAAGTTTAAGGAAAGATTAATATTTGACGATCCTTTTCTACGCTGAACATTGTGTGATCCTGCCAGCAAAACGCTTGGAAGCTGAACTTCACGCATAGCTGCAAACTGCTCGGACGTTGGGTAAGGTGGCTTGCCTTGCCACTGCCACACACGAAATGGATCGTTTCGACCATCCTGCACAGCTTCTACCAGGTAGCTGAGGCGAATTCCGACCAACATATCGGTAGGGATGGAAAATTTCAAATGCAATCGTTTCTTATGCAATGGGAAGCTATCGTTCGATCGTGATGCTAACAAGCAAAGATACGTCATATGTTCATCAATCGAGGCTAAGTACGAAACATTACCCTCTAGGTATTGTGTTGGCCCAGCGAGTGGTGCCAAGTTCGCTAGCATTCCTAGTGCAGAAAACACTGGCTTTACCACGAACTGCACATGTGGCGGATTGGTAAGATTCATCTGAAACCGTGCAAACAGTGTGCGCTGCTCGAACACATACGGATAGTAGCTGAGGAATGCATTATCGTGGGACAGAAACTGTAAGTGCTGTCCAAAGTCATTCCCGTCAGTAATTGCGGACCAATGTTGAGTGACGATTGAAAAAAGCATAGCTGCGTAACGTACATCCGCCTGAAACGGACGGGCCGTGGACCAACCAGCGATTGGATCGGCTTCACTAAAACGAAAGGAAGAGTATATAGTTGGAAGCTTACATAAAATTAATGTACAAACTCACTCATTGGCAAAGCTTAGACGTTTAACATTTGGGAACCGTCTCAACACATCTTCCAGCAACTGACGACCACCGTCGAGAACTTCGGAAGCCCAAAGTCCGCGTCCCTTACGATGAAAGGTGATCGTCTCGAATGGACAGCTGTGTATGGTGGTTGAATTACAAACTTCCAGCACTGACCAACAGAAAGGATGATGTTCCGCTGATTTAAATAGACCCGCTGGACCGTACAAAGGAAACTTCACCCTTTTCATAGGATCATTGCCCAAACTTAAAGCACTAAATCTTTCACTCATTACATCCAAGCCTTTACGGACGGCAAATGCGTACGATAAATAGTCTGAAATTAATGAAAAGGTATTATAAAACTCTTGTCAATCGTCAGAAGTTTGCTTTGGAAAGGAACCTACCATTTACGGTAAAGTTCAACAAATTGTAGCTTCGTAAGTCCGGTTCATTCCACGTTTCAAATCTCCATCCTGCTACGTACTGCAAACCGTACCGATCTGGGTAAAACAAGAATAACAGCATATTTTTATCACATCTCTCCACAGTGAAGGATTCCAATTTCAAGCAAACCTGTATATCTTTCCACTAGTTGTTGCACTAAATCCGTCCAAAATGTTTCCCTGCAGGGCAGCTCAGAAAAACCTTTCGGTATGCCCATCAACTCAAATCCAGGATGAAGTTCTGCATTGTGCAGATGATCCATCAACATATCTAACGCGGTAAAGTTATATCGAAAGTGGCTCCTTTCCTCCGAACTGGAATAGTACAAATTATTTGAACGAAGTGAAATTAAAGATTAATTTCTTTCAAAACTACCACGTGCAGATAAAAGCATCTCGTCATTAAAAGAATATATTTTACAACAAAGTTATCACAATCAGCTGCTGTGTCATGCCCTATCATGCATACTCATACTCTGGGTGGTCTTGGGATATTGGAGATGTATGGCTTACACTGCTTGCAATCGTTGTTTTTTGGAAAGAAAATTCAAATTATGGTTCCATTTTCAAGCCATTCAAGTTAATGTGATGTTACGCTTAGGAAGGCTTTAGATCCAATAGTACACACGCAAGTACGGAACACACCGTGTAACTTACACTTCAAGAAGCTCTAGAAGCCAATGGATCCGCACATGTCTAATACCACGAGCCGGCAGAGAGCCAATCAGCTCCAGGTTTGTCAACGTGTCTTGCGATAGCAAAAAAGCTTCACTTGCATTGCGCGGTTCCGGTGGGCACAATCCGGTGCTGGTCCAAAACGGTTTCATTAAACGAGCCTGCGTCAGATCTTTTCGTGCAAGTGTTACCGAGTGAGTGTTAAGACTCGTTGCAACATCCCATGTGCTACAGCACTCCAGCACATGGCAACTCTCCGCCAACCAGAGCCATGATAGTAACATTTTCCCCAACAGCAGCATTAGCGTCCTCATTGTTTCAGTCATCTTTGTGTTCAACACTGGTTTGCTTTGTTCGGCTTCCGGCAGATGGTGTTGTCGGCTGCCAAGCCGATAAAATATCAAGTTACCACCGCTTTACGGCTCGTTTACCAAGGCAACCAAGGCGGTTGATTTATCATGTGCGGCTGTATGAAGGTGAGATTGACGGGAATGTTCACGATCGCGTACGGTAGGTTCATCTTTTTAAGCGTCTGGCGAATAATTATTCCATTCTTGCCGTGCAAAAATCCAGCCGGAATGTCGGTATCGCGGTCGGTATTGTCATGCACCATCTCGATGTAGTAGTCAAAGTCATCGATCTCCGTATCATACTCGGTCACAATTATGGCTGCACCGCCTATCGCTTCCACGTTGATGGCTTTGGTTAGAAACGAGCAGTGGCTACAAATAGACAAAATTTGTTAATTATCAATTTTGAACCGAAGGAGTATCCTCCCACTTACACACACCCAAACTGGGGTCGCCCAGTGCTTCATAGTGCTTACCCCCGCTCGACGAGTGCAATGTTGCCCTCCAGCTCATCGGCGTTTTCGAACTTTGCAGAGCACGCATCCGCTGGAATCGCCGGTACCAGCTTCCCTTGCGGAGATTTGTATGAAATGCCAAACGTGCCACCGAAATCTTTCGCTGGTCGCAACCGATACGTGTACTCCAAGGCCGAAGGTTCTAGAATTTCGAAAAACACATCACCTGCAATGATGTCCTGCGTACGTACGCCATCGTTCATATGAAGATTGTTGGCTAGAAGAGACACAAACCAAATAGAATGCATCAGGGCAGGGTGACTAAACAAATCCATTACGGGGAAATCGGGAAACTTACCACCGCACCATACGAATGATATCAACGTGAACCAGCAGAACGTACTAACGACGAAGTGTAGTCCCGCTTTCCAGCGCCATATTCGCAGGACCTGAGGCACCACAACGGATAAAGCGTGGCGCGTCATTACTATTCTGGACGGTGCTTCTTACGGTGTTAACCTACCGGAAACAGCACACCACTCGATTTTCGTACTTGCGCGTTCACCTAAACACCGACGATCGTCACTCACTGGTAAAGTAAACTCTCAAACATTCGATCCCTCTACATGCCACGCATTACGCTTTTCGTACGGCAAAAGATAACACAAGCGTCTCAAGTTCGGTGGGACGATTATCTAAATGATGATAGTGTAATCTTGTATCAGCTACGACCACGCTCCGGAAGCGATGAGGCCAGCGAAAAAAGGGCGATGGTTTTTAGATACAGTTTAGCGAACAAACTAAATATGAAAATGACCAACTACGCCAACGACAACTGCTCGTCGTCTCGCTTTTTGATTTCTATAGTTTCCGTCGTAAAACTTTCCAAATTGTCCCGATATTGATTGCACTCTTTTTCGATTTTCCACGCGTTTTTGCTTTTGCAATATTTGTAAACAAATGCCAGCAATGTCAAACGCTAACAGCTGTCAGATCAAGTTCGAAAATTTTAAAACTCTATTTCGAAATACGTTGCTCTATTGAACTTTAAGTTAGATAGAAACGCTTGATAAAACGCTTCAAGGAAACGATTAATGGAGTGCATAGACCACTAAAAGCAAGTTGCCATGAATGAATTACTTAAAATGAAAATAAATTAAAATGAAAATAAATCAATTTCTGTCATCACTTCATTCCGCTACCAATCAATACATCCTCGTCAGTTCTTTCAGCATATAAAAAGTATGTTTTGCGACTTAACAGCAATGGTTTTAGTTTCATAATCGTTTAACATGAAGGATTTTAGGAAAGCGAATTGGCTAACGATAATCACAAAAATATGTTTAAGATAAATAAAAAGATAAACCAACTGGTGTGGAATAAGTTCACCTCAAAGAACCTGTCGCGAAGGTACTCACATACGGTGAGAAATGAACACTGTCCAAGTGCCGCGTTCGAGAGGAAGATGCTCAGAAGGATACTTGGCCCCGTATGTGTGGAAGAACAATGGAGGAGCCGCTATAATGACGAGCTATACGAGATGTACGGCGACCTCACTGTCGTACAGCGTATAAAGCTCGCCAGGCTCCGGTGGGCTGGCCATGTTATACGCATGGAAACGGACGACCCAGCCCGTAAAGTCTTTTTAGGCCGTCCACAAGGACAGAGGAGGCGTGGTAACTCCAAATTGAGATGGCAGGATGGCATGGAGGCATCCGCCTTTAAGGCCGGGATAACGGACTGGCAGACGAATTCGCGAGATCGTGAGCGGTTTCGGATACTCCTGAGGCAGGCCAAAACTGCAAAGCGGTTGTAGCGCCGGATAAATAAATAAAATAATAGCTGTTGTGGAACAAAACGTTAAAACACTTTAATAGAGCTTCTCGCGCAGTATATTATTTTTAACTCATAGCATGACAGTAACATCCTTTATGTATTAAATAGTAAAATACATCTTTATCCAGCCTCGATTCCGTGGTACAGTTGTTAACTCGAACGGCTCAACATGCCCGTCGTGGGTTCAACTCTCGAATGATTTTTACCCGCAAGAACCACTATTATCCGGTTGCGTGTGATACTGAATAATTCTCCAAATCCTGTAAAGGCCAGCAGCATATGATCGCGTCGTAAGTCGTCATTACGCCAAAAGAATAAAGGAAGTGTTATAAAATCTACAAACCAGAAGTTTAAAGATGGCAAAACTTTTCGGACTTTCGGAGTTGAACCTACACAATCTATGTAGAGGTAACAGGTTTGACGGAATTAGAGTAAAAATAAGAAATTTTATTATAATTCTGAATCGATATCTAACCTGCAAATTACAATATAATTACCCTTTCATTGCCATCTCACGCCTCAGCACTTGGTGCACAATATAGCACACGTGTGCATCTTCACTCTGCACCTCTCTTCACTGCTCTTCACATCCTCATACTTTGCTTCTGTGAAATGTGTTTTCTTGCTGCTTGTTTTAACCATTCCTATACTGAAACTATCTAAATAAATGTATTTGTTAAATTTCGCTTCCTTGCCTTTGCGTCAATATATATTCATACGTGTCTAGAATCACGAGAAAGAAAACATCCTCCATTCGGTTGTATCACTCAGTTCAAATCTTGGCTTTCCACACCACCCGCGACTACACACGGCGTGTGGAAGAAAGTGGCGAATTTTATCGTTTGCCTTATGGCCAGAAACGCACACCTGTGTCTGAGCGCGTGTGTGTGTTTGCTGCAGTTTGCTTGGCAGTTTGCTTGGCCTGGGCGTGCGGCAATATTTTGATTAGGTTTATGACTATTCTACGATTCCTTTCCTGACCAGGCATACTGTACACCACAGTAGTTCGTTATCATCCTGAAGGAGGTGAGTGTGTATGTGTGTTCTGTGTGTGTGTGTCTATATACCATTTTGTACAACAAAGTGTAGGCTACTTAAAATTTTATAATGAAATACCCACAAAATGGTTCACTAAATAGTAACGGAAGTTGAGACGAGCAATGATGTTTGCCCATGTAACAGAATTAAACATCTTTGCTCGATACATGGGTTGTACACACGTGAAAGACTTTACAATTCAGGGTAGGAGACATAACAGAAACAGCTTATGTTCACACAGAACATATTACCAAGATAGCTGCGACTATACAAGGATCTACATCATAAAGAACATTTATTGCGTACACCACCAACCACCCACTAAACTGTGAAAGCGGCAGCAAACAAGTAAATGATTCACAACAATGCAAAAATATGATTTACATTAAAATTAAATACATGTTTACACATCATAACGATCTTGCGATCGCACCAAAATCTTGGGGCCACAGTAGTTCGGGAAGAGCCAGTGTTTCTCCCCGGTAAATAAAAATGAATGGGATCGCGGCTAATATTTTGTAACGAAATTATGATACACAACCTATTTATTAATTAAGAAGAAGATGAACAATCAATGCTAGATATGTGAGGTGCGATGAATCAAAAGAATCCACTGCAACACAGCTTCTATGCTAAACGTAAGCTGTAGCATTGCTCTTTGCAAACTTTCGATCATATCTCGATCAGCTTCTTCTACGCATCATCCTTAACTGCTACTGGAAGAAGAAATCGCATAAACGCAACCCGGCGAAATAGTCACGATTATAGGGGTGAAGGGTCTCACAATACGCACGTTCCGCTGTTGCGGTTAGGGAGAAATATACGTTATAAACAATAGACACTGCACTACTTGGTTAAAAGTGTTTAAAAAAAACGGTTTTGGCAAACAACAACGTCAGCATATTCGTTGCGGTGTAATATTATTGTATACACACTAATACGGGAAGAAACAATCTCTAACACATCCGATAACTTGCTATGCTATGTTCCGTGATCGATCGATCGCGCGGCGGTGAAAAATTGAGCTTTACGCTTATCCTGTACACACACAACACTAGTGGCACCATTCCAGCTTGCGGTACAATTAAATTACAGTTTTGGTAGATGCAACTCTTGGCGGTCTTCTTCTGGCGGGAGCTTTCCCTTTTTGCTGTCCTATCTATGCCACAATTAGCGTACGGTCATAGGTGACAAATTAAGCGATTGAAATAATGATAACACTAACCAATAAAAATGTACACCGTGGAACAAAAACTTCTACTCCGCTAGTCTTTCGTACTTCTTTTTTTCTACTTGAACGAGTTCCAGTTAAAGAGCAGCGGGGAATTATGTGCAATATTTGTGTAAAGCAATCTTCCATATAATACAACTATCGTAGGTACGTTACGACCTAAATTATTCTCTCCTCCTTCCCCGCTTTCGCTCTCACACCGTATCGATTCCACAACACATTGCTTTTATGAATCTGTGCTACACACGAGACGTAGCTTCATTTTCTGTCTCGGTGAAGTTTTGATATTAGGGTTGGTTAGATTGTACAATAGTTCAGCGCGCACAATAATTAGCTACTGTTTTTACTGGCGCTGCTTTTGCATGATTGCTACATTATTTTTTTGTTTAAAAAAGCTACCTTATTGAACCTCTTCTTTCGCATTCATAGGGCGCCTATCTCCTAACGCTCTCGCGTTTGTATTAGGTTGGCAGAACTTCTGGGGACACTCTTTCGAAGGAATGTTTGGGCAACACTTATCGCTTGCTTTAGCAGAGATGCAGCAAACAGTTGCCCTCCTCGATCGACCACACTACTAGCTGCTGCTGTTCCGGTAGCTGCTGTGGCCGATGCTGCTGTTGCTGCTGCTCGCACCGGCACCACCGCCGCTCGTTCCGGTTCCGCTGCCGCTGATACTGTTGTACCGTGCCCTGAAGCCCGCCGCCCCCTGTCATGCGCCCAATCCATCGGAATATGAAGAAATGCTGCTCCGCGTCGACCCTCCGACCTGCAGCAGATGGTGATGGTGGACGTGCGGGTGGTGCGGGTCGTGCGATTGCGGGGATTGCGGTGGCATCGGTACCAGGCTGTTGCCGTACAACTGTTCCATCTCTTCCAGCTGCTGGGCAAACGTTTCCTCGAGACGCTGCGTAACGATGAACGGCGAAGAATGGTGAAAAATAAGAAAGTATTTGGGAAAATTTTAATAAAAAGCATATCAAACACTACATAAAGATCCATCCGATACCACAAAGAGAGAGAGAGAGAGAGAGAGACAGACGATGAGAACGTAATATTGTGATCAACAGAACTAATTGTAAGCAAAAGTGAAATAAAACTGTGCTTTGTTTAATCCTAAAAGACGACTTCAAATAATAGCGTAAATTACATTAATTAGTTAATTACACTAATCAGGCTAAACACCAACCAGTAAACCAGAAACAGAGAACGGTATAGAACCCTTCACCGATATGCAATGAAATATTAAAACACTACAATTCTTCTTACAAAATATGTATCACATGTAAGAGTAAACATAGCAAATGAAGTTGATAATACGATAATTTGAATGTCTATAACATCAGAAATTCGACAAACGCGTGGCACAAATACAGTAAGACAAAGTTACCCAGCCAACAAAACAACAACGGCTATATTATGTCACCACACTGTCTGGGTATGGATCAATCACCGATCACCGTATCAATGCTAAAACAGATTGGTTGAACCTTTAAACGGAAAAGGGCTAAAAAATGACACATGTCTGCCAATTACCCTGCGTGCCATTAGTACTAACACCTTCACTGCACGGGGAGAGGAGAGCGCAGCGTGTCAATGTGACAAATGTTTATTTTATGCACGTGTTCAAAAAACGATACATGCATGATGCACCATCGATCATACAACGCAAGCAGCAAAAAAATGCATGTGCATGATGATATGCATTCCATTTCAGGGGCACCACACACGCCGTCGAGGACGATATGTAATTCCGCGCCTCGAGCGGGTGTCATTATTGTAAGCGGGTTTACAAACAAACGATCAATAACATCACGGATCGCTTTCCAATAGTTACGAAACACGTAGTCAACGGAGAAATAATTTAAAAATAATAGATATTTTTATTCATCTTTGGTATGGTTTGATTAAGGATCTTCTAATTAAATCACTGAATGAAATAAAATTGAATAAAATGAATTGTTATATTCAGGATACTTTCAGCCTATTACACGTTCAGTTTCTCTTTTTTTGAATTATAACTTTTAATATAGTTAACCATTACCGATAATTAACATACTACATACATCCCAATATTGCAATCATGACTACATCAAACGGCTGCAACGCGTTTGCAACAATTTGTCAATTAACACACCCAGAACGCCCCCATCGCCTTCCTCCCCTTAGAGAGGAGAAGGGAGATCGATTGGAATTAATTTGACAAACCATGAACGATTAAACGCTCAGATACGCAATAGATATGCACACGAGTAGAAGTGTGATCTTGAACGTTAAGTGTCACCAACTATTCACCAACAGTCGGTTATCCTTCGACACCTGTGCAACAACCACGTTCGTCTCTTACCCCTCCTGCCATAGGCGGTTTGACTTGCAGCGCACGTCTCTACTATCAATCTTATCGGCTGCATCAGCCGACGCTGGGCCTGTCGATGACGTTAGCGCACACGCGGAAGCCTCCACACCAATGGCACAACGGGCACAGAGAGTGCGTATAATCCGAAGGGTGTCATAAGTAGAGTGCTGTTGTCCCCTGTTGCGGCAAAACAAAACAACAGCGCGTATCCTCCTTCTCCTCCCGTCCGCGTATGATCTCTTCCTATCTCCCCCTATGGCATCACCATCGTGGCGACACGTACCCGAGGACTCGACGTCGAAGTGGATCAGACGCGCACTGGTGTGCTGCTCGTTGTGTCAGTACGGAGATAGTACCCGGTCACAACGGTTCGTTCTTACTGCTCGGAAAATGCAACTCCTCATAGCGATCTTCATGTTGCTTCTGGCAGTTGGTGGTAACTTCACGCACGCCTTCGACTATTGTGCTGCATCGAAGGATCTCTGTCCCGTGCCCGGTTCGCGGCATGTCGTTTGTAATGGGAGGCAATTTGCGCCCGCTTGCAAAAGTCCCAAGCTTATCAAGATGAAACCCGAATACCGGGCACAAATACTGGAGTTTCACAATCGATTGCGGAACAATCTTGCCTGCGGATACTTTCACCGGTACGCCGAAGCGAGTTCGATGGAGGAGCTGGTAAGTTTAAGGGCTTTGAGGACACGATTGGTTTATAACAATCAATTACAATCAATTCCACGCAGCACTGGGACAATAAACTGGCCCGCATAGCCGAGTACAATGCAAGGACGTGCAGCTTCGAGCACGATGAGTGCCGAAACACCCGCAGATATCGTACCGCTGGTCAGAATCTTGCCATTAATTGGTTCTACGGCATGAACGTGACGGTGACGCAGGCATTGGATAAGTTCCAGCGCCACTGGTTCCTGGAGTATAGGAAGGGCCGCCAGAAGATGCTCGACCGCTACACCAAACTCTCGATACAGGCCGGTATAGGACACTTCACGCAGATGATACACGCCGACACGCAGTACGTTGGCTGTGCGATGGTACGCTTTCAAGGCATCCAGCAAGGTTTTCCGGTGACACAGTACTATCTGGTGTGTAACTACTCGGTGGGCAATCTGTACGAGCGACCCGTCTATCGGAAAGGTAAACGGTGCAGCAAGTGTAAGTACGGATGCTCGAACGACACGTCCTACCGATGCTTGTGCCGTTCGTCCGTGCGGAACTAGCAAAGTGTGCGGATGAATGTGTCTATGTGTGACTACTACTTCGGGGAGATCTGTGTCTGAACAAGGAGAGGATCATCGGTATCGATAGGCTCTGGCAAGGAACTTGACGTGAAAGAGCGGTAAAGTTCAAACGATGCTATTGAACAAATTTAACCATATTTTTTTTGTGCGTATATAAATCAAAACTCTTCTTAAGTGTACTTCAATAAAAATAACCTCCGTCCAGTAATAAACCTTGTAACAGCTTTAAGCAGTACTTTGTCCCTCTTGTGTCTATAGTAACAGATACGTTCACTGGTGAACCTAAATCCAACATGCTTCAAAAGATAAGTACGCACGATGCGCTACGTCCAAGTCTTCGCGGGAGCGCCACCCAAACCCACCCAAACACTTTTGCAATGACACAGAAAGTGTGCACAACAATCTGCAGTACACTCCTATGCTATGTACGAACGGCCAACGTTAATTGCACCACTGCTCTTTTCCATCATGTTTAACTCCCGCCTTGAGATATAGCTTTTTGCATTATCCGCAACGTGTTATTGTTCCCCAGGATTGCCGGAAACCAGATGAGATAAATCACCACCCCCAGAGTGTGCAAAAATATGACTCAACATCGCGTGTTGTATATATGTGCGGACGGTTGTGTGCTACACGACACGTGTAGGGGGGAAGGGTATGTTATGATGAGAAAAGCACAATGAATCTTAATTATCAGTGCGCGCGAACATTAGTTAAGGATGAGTTATGTTACTGTTGGGCCAGATTCGTCACCATCAGCATATAAATGCGTTTTACAAATGCTTTTTCAAATGAAAATAAATATAAACGCAAAAACACATACACAGTTCATACTGTAAAGCACACATCCAGACAGGTAAACAAAACAATAAATTAGTACAAACACACCAACGCGTACTATGGAACATGCTGAAAACGCAATAGATGGGAAATAATTATTCAAAAGTATTAAACACGTAAACGAAAACCACTGGCGAAATAAATCCATGAAATACAAATGAAAGACGACCAAATAAAAAATAACACAAACAAATCATTGGCCCAATTGCACAACAACACAAACACAAAGAGTGGACACATGGTTTGAGGTGCAAGAGTAGATAAAGGAGCTTTTTAGACCAACCTGATTCGATTGCGTTACGCGATTCGCCAAGGAGACGACGAAGACTGTATAGTCGAGAACGAAAAGAGGTAGTTTGTGGGGCAAAGCGAGTTCCGGCTGTTCCATTATCACACGCCATATACATACATGCTTAAACCCTTTTAAGCATCTATTTCGGCATATTTTGGGAAAAGATCGACCCACTCGTACTATTTTGGCCAATAACATCTCTTCAATAGCGCACTTTTTCCAGTATTATCCTTCCAGTAGTAACACGACTTTGAATTGGAGTTTCTTTTTAAAGTGCCATATGTGCCATATCAAACGAAGTTGCATTGTGCGCTACGAGTTAGTGGTGGATTTCCGTTGACGGTTTCCATTCTAGGTTAGTAGACTTTCGTTCCAGTTAGTTGCGGGTTAGTTGGCAAAAGGAAAACGTAGTATATTGTGGAAATTCCATGTAGCATGCTCCGCTCTCCTTTAAGATAGTAGATCTGTCGTAGTCTTCTTTCGTTCTGGATAGCTTGGTTCGTTGTGCTCGGAATATTGAAAGTTTGGAAGGAACACTAGGGTGTGATGGGCTTTTGGAACTGAAGGATTCGAGTAGTGCGAGGACGATTTTGTGGATGTGACAAGGATATTTGATTCGGGATTAAAAAAGCGACAGTGGCGGAATTCGACGTTCACCGATACAGATATACACAAACCCAACCGGATGCAGTAGTCGCCGTAATGCCGCAACTACAAAGCAAGGTACACTAATTGCTATTTTGTTCTAGGACGTGCTTCAATTAAACCACTGTATCATCATCCTTAGTCGGTGCAAGCAACACCGGAGTAGATGGTGATAGTTTCAATCCCGACGGGGTGCTATTGCGACCACCGATACCATTCGCCACAGGAAGTGGAAGACCTCCGCGGGCGGAACTGAACGTTGTCAGCCGATTGATGTTCGCATCAGATGCTGTGGTGAACGTATTATCGCCAAGGCGACTTGGACCCCACCCAGCAGACGTACGGCGTGGCATTGTACCGCCGGATGCCGATTGATGTGATTGTGGAATATTAGACCGATTAGTGATACCATCGAACATGTTTGCCGGTTTGCGATTAGTCGCCTGATTGTTCACACGGATCGATACGACACGGTCCTTCGAGTCGGAATAGTACGACATCGGTCCGCCAGATGGAGTCCCACGGGATACACCATAATCACCACCCCCGCCACTGTAGTAAGCGGAAGATGATGAGCTGCCGTACTCATTCCGACCCGACCGGACCGGTGTGTTCGAGAAGAGGAACGATTTGATCGGTATGCGCGTTGATCGTGATTTGCCCGATAGCATATCTTCCGATTTGCGCCTCACGTGAACATTGTTACCAACAACTGGATCATTGGTGTGGATGTACTTGATAGCGGATTGGTACTGATTATTACCATAACCTCTAGCAGCATCGCCACCACCACCACCACGGCCAGCAACCATTGTAGGTGGTTGATTTTCACCCTCATTCTCTTCCAGCACGGAATCGTATGACGATGCGAGGGACAGTTTGTGCCCGGAGTTGGGTGTATTGGGCATGGACCGGCTAAGATCCGGCACAGAGCTGTGTATACTGTTTCGGTTAGAGCTACTTCCGCCACCACCACCGTATCCACCACCACCACCAACAACGCCACCGTTTGCCATCGTGGGAAGCGTTAGGAACGTACGGGAGCGTGTGATGTTCAGCAGCCGGAGGGAAAGGGTATTGAGGGAATTGGTGCGATTGCGCAACTCCGGAGGCACGGTAAAATCGCCATCGAACTCACGGCGATCAACCGGACCCCAGCGGTCTTCGTACTCGTCCACCATCCGGCTCAGATGCTTCTCAATTGCCTACGCCACCCCGGTTCGCGTCGACAGATAAAGGGGCGTTGGATGGAAAGGAAATTGGGGAAACAGGTCGGAAACAGGATTTGCGGGATACGATGGAAAAGGAATTCGAACGGGTACATTGCATTTGTCGTTTGAGTGTGTTGGTGAGAAATATAGAGCGTAGTTTTGATGTTGTACATGTGTGTATGTGTGTGAGTTCGGCAGGCATAAGAAAAAAAGGGAGGAAAAACATATTTTATTATGGTTAGTTGAACTGTACAGCAATTGTTATAAAAAAAACGAATCGGTTACGCTGAAAATGGGTTATCTGTTAAAAAGCCAATTAGTTATTCTTAGCACGCAACACATGCTACAAGACATTTTTTACACAAATTATTCATAATTATGCCAATCGTTCGGTAACCAACAACCTAGAAACGAAACGATTTGTAATACTTTACTGCAACGATTATGATTTTGAAAACTACATAAATTAATCGAACATCTTTATAGTTCTTTATTCGAACATCTTTATAGTATTCATTATTAAAAGATAATCGTTTCGTTTTAATAGTAAGATCAAAATATATAAACATTTTTTGTGAATCACAATGGTCTATAAGTTTTAAAAAGAATTGCTCAGCAGCAGCTCTTAAAATGAACGCAGCAAAAATTTTGTTTAGTGTTCGTACCTTCTTAATCAACACAACTATTATTATACCTACGAGATTGTCAGCGTAGAGAGCTAATTTAAATATAACGCATATTCACGTTAAGCATCGTGTAACTGTCACCTACCTGTTTGCGGGGCATGAGCTGCGCCTTCCATTCACGTAACTCCTTCTGCAACGCTTCGTCACATTCGCGAAGTTTTGCTGTTTCATGTTCAAGCAGTTGCTTACGTTTTTCGTTTTGCAGTTGCTCCAGTTCCCTAGAGATATGTGATAAAATATTTAAAAAAAATTAAATAAGTCGAGCGATCAATTTGAATGTAAAGTCTCCTCCCACTTACCTAATCGATCCTTCTGAGGTAGCTCTAAGTTCTTCAAGTTGCTTACTGTGCTTGGTTTCAAATCGCAATTGCTCTTGGTTATATCGCTTCTTCTCTTGCTCTTGGAACTGGGTAAGAAACAACAATTAAAATATCAGCTTAAGAAAGACACTTCTCGGCGCCACATGATTTGCGACCGAGAGTACGGAAGATCTCATTACCTTTTTCAGCTTGTCCCGCTCTACCTCCGGATCGGTGGTCATAGAAATGCGTAACGACTCACGGAACATCATATCGCGAGCCTTTCGCTCGGCGCGTATTCTCTTTGGCAGTGCTCGCCGTTCAATCGTCTGTCGTTTCAACAGTTCCTCTTCTTTCCGGGTGATCATGCTGTGACGAACGCAATAAAAATATAAAATTAATTCCCATTTTAATATTTCCACGCCATTTGCACATACCGTTTGATTTGATCTAATTCCTTTTCGTGCCGAATAATCATTTGATGCCGTTGCATGAAACAAATGTCCTTCACATGACGCTTCGCCAGTTGATGCTTATCGTGGATATGTTTTTCCTCCAACTCCCACAGCATCGCTTCCCGGGTTCTCATCGCCTAGTAAACGTAATGTAAATAAATCAGCACAAATTCAACACTAAACTCCACACTGTGTTATTACCGTTTGCTTTTGCTGCAGATAACCCTTGTCGGTAGCGGACAGCTTTTCGCGGTAGATTTCACTAATCCGCCGCAGAGCAAGTTCGTGATTTTCCGATAGAGACGATAGGAACGACTTTTCACGCTCCTCGTGTTCGAACTCCATCTGCGTTTTCCGCTTACGGAATTCATCTTTTCGTTTTTCCTTCGGCAGTAGATCCACCTCCTGCTTTAACAATCGTATCTCCTGCTTCAAGCTGTCTCGGAACTATGGACACAAAACAAACGTTAAAGAATGAGAATGAACGTTTGGGAAACGTCTGTTTCACTTTCACAGATCTACTTACTAGTTTCAGGTCTCGCTCCTGTTCGGCTCGGATCTTTTTGGACGTGTTGCGCAATTCCGCTTCCTGCTGCTGCTCAAACTTCTCCACCGTCTGCCGGTGCTGACGGGCTAGCACGTCCATGTCGGCCTCGAACGTACGCTCTAGCTGTAGCCGTTCCTGCTCGAACTTCTTCTCCTGCTGCTCTTTGGCGATCGCTTCTTTACCCTGCAGGTCATAGAACTGTTTCTTCTCCTGCTTCTGCAGCATCTTGAGCTCGCGCAGCTCCTGCTTGCGGAACAGATGATCGTCGTACAGCTTGTTGTTATCCTCATCGCTGTAGATCACCTTGCTGGTCGTGGTCGTTACTTGTACCCCATCGATCTCAAATTTGCGCGTTCGTTTTCGCGTTTTCTTTTTCAGATTTTGTAGGTGCAATTCCTCCTTGCTAATATTGCGGTTAGCTTTCTGCCGAATGCCGGCCGTACCGTTGCCACCGGCTGCGGCTGCTCCCGTTCCAGCAGCAGCGGCCACACCACCAGCAGCACTGGGAGTTCCCGCCGTGGCTGTTGCCGGAGTATTGCCACCGGCACTGCTACTGACCAAGGTCGATGATCCGGACGAAGTCGCCCCAGCTGCCAAGACAGGTACCTTATCGTCGTCGAGGTCTAGTGAGGGCATTGGCTTTCGTCGGAGTGTTACTTCTTCTTCCAGCTCCACCGATGCATGCTCGCGACTATCGTGACTAGTGGTGGTTGCAATGCTTTCCGCATCGCTTCGATCGTACAGATGATGCTTCGCTGATACTGCTAATGGAGTCGTTCCACTGCTACCCGTCCGCTGATGATGATTACCACCGATCACCATGCCACCAGCGGCACTACCGTGCTGCTGATGATGGTTCTGATGAATAGGCGTACTGGCGGAACGTACCGAGCCACCGCCTTCGAGCGAACCGACGCTACTGTCTGGTGAAATCCGAGACTTCTCTATCTTGCGCTTATTCACTATGATACTGACATCCTCACGACTCTGATGGAATTCACTGCCACCATTATATCTATTGCCATTGATAATTCCTCCGCCACTAGCACCACCTTTACCCGTTTGGCTTGGCAGCGAAATCGAGGAACCGGATGGCGATCGTTGCTGTGGATGCTGAGCCTGCTGCTGCTGATGGGATGGCTGCTGCCGCCCGCCGACCACAATGTCCACCTTGACGTCATCACTCGATTCGCTCGGACCGCAGCTAACGTTGGACAAATCACTGGTGGAGTCGTGGTGATAATGATGCGGTGACGACGCATGCGGATTGTTGATCAGCTGCGGATGATGTTGCGAGGAATCCTTCACCTTGATCTCCTCCTCGCCAACCGTCACCACCGATACATGACTAGTGTCCAGCAACAACTTGCTGCTGTTGTTTAGTAGATTGTGTCCGCTAGCGTTGAACACATCCCCATCGCCGTACGCATCCACATCCCGATCGGGTGAGCTAGCGTTTGTATCATCCACGAGAAGCACTTCGCGACGATCATCATATCCCGAGCTGACGATAAGCACCTCGCTTTCGTCCAGCTTTCGTGCGATCGCTCGCCCACCTGCGGCCGACTGTGAAGGTGTTCGAATAGGATGGAGCCGCGGTGATACGTTCTCCAGGCTGTCCAGCGACTGAAAGTCGTCATCGGTCGACGATTCGTTGACGTGCGTTTTGTTTAGCTCATTCGACACGATAACCACCTCATCGTGGGCACCCGTACCTGGAGGAGATATGACACGCGAACGCCGTTGCTGAGACGAACCGAACGACTTCGTCGAGGATGCAGACGATGAAGTACCAGAAGAGGCTGCTGCAGCCGCTGCCGGTGGCAATGGAATTGAATTATCAATTATCACCGGTGGGTGGCTCGTGACCACCGTCACCTGTGCCACGTTGCTTGCCAAACTGTTGGAAGGATCGGACAGCACAGCGGCATCGTTGATGGTGATGGATGTCGTTGAGGAGGATGAGGAAGTATTCATCAAGCTGGCATGATGAGGCAACTGATTGCGTACCGTTGAGGGCGTTGAGGTGGTGGTAATCATTTTCACTCCCTCGTCAACTCCTCCCTCCTCTACCAGGGATGAAGGCGGATGCACCGCCCTCGGAATGGCAACATTATTAGTACTAGACATAGCGAAGGCTTGATTTGCCTTCGGCGACGAAGGATGCTCGTGAACATTTATCGTCGGCTTTGCACCCGTCGGCGTCGATGCCTTGGGGCTCTCTTTATCGGACGGTGGCGTCGGTGCATGTTCCTTGCGGGGAGACTTCGTCTGCTCTTCAATCACACCACTGCTTCCCATTCGCATCAGAGCCGGGGGCGGTGGTGGCATTGTACCTGCAAGTGCCGTTGCATCTGGTCGATCGAGAGCCTTTGCTGGCGATTCACCCGCCGGCGGTGTTTGTGGCGTTTCTGGTGGCGTTGGCGGCACGACATCCTTTGCCACGGAACCACCGAATGTGAGCTTCGCCGAAGTTTGTCGTCCCGTAGGAGAAGTTGGCGTTTGCGGTGGCGGAGGTGCAGGTCCTTTCTTAACGGCGGCTGTGCTGGATGTTCCACCTGCAGCCGCGATTTTTCTCTGCTCATTGCCTCCACCCGGTGGTTCTGTATGTAGTTCTCCCGTGGATGGTTGTTCAGGGACAATTTCTTTAGGCACGGGTAACACCGGCGTGGGAACGTTAACCGCTCCCCCACTGATGTTCGATGAGGAGGACGATGTTTTGATGGTTGTTTCTTGTGTGCCCTCTGCACTGACCGGTGAAGCAACGACCGGCGGTGGTGGCGCGGGTGAAGGCGCTGGTTGGGCTTTTTTCATTTCCGTTTTTGTATCTACACTGGGCTGCGGTGCCTCCAGCGGTGCCGCGCCTGCTGAACCTGGCGCTCCGACCGCAGTTGGCGCCGGCCCAATCTTCGATTTGCTGGGATCATCTTCGGTGGTGGGAACGGGAGTAGACTCCTTCGAATCTCTGGATGATTTCGAAAGGGACGTGGGTGTATCTGGAACTGATGCGCGAAATGGAGAATGACATAGTAAGTATCGGGCATCCAGGAAGGTTTTGATATGTTTTAAACTTACGCTTATCAGTTTCTTGACTCTGTAGGGAAGAAGAATCATCATCCAAGTCGAGCGGAAGAGCAGAATTGCGGGGTTCCTGAGAAGTAAAAAAAATCAAGAATAAATGAATATACTAACCATGTTAAATATATTATAAAACCAAGCTACATAACAGTAAAACGAATGCATGAAAATAAATTTCCATTTCAACTTTAAAACAAGAATGTGTAGGAACGTAAGAAATGTTACTTTGACGGTGCAAATATTAACATTTCTTTTATTTTTCTTTCACTATTCTCAACATCATTTTGCATGCTACGGAATAGAATAGAATAGAAAGCAAGCAAGAAAACCAAAACAAACAACGAAATGAACTTCTACATTAATGTATAAAAACTACGGAACTATTGCCAGACTAGACGTTTACGCACTGCAGTTCGATTTTCCTTTCTCGAGTATAAAGATTGAGTTGTAAATAAAGAGTACACACATGTACATGCCCGATAAACAGCCGAAACGCGTTGAAAAATAACAGAAAAATATTTAAAACAACATTAAAAATGCACACTTCAAAACAATATAGGTACCTTGCGCGTAATTTTGATAGTTCTACTAAAGGTCTAGAGTTGTACAAAAATCGCATATTTTTAATCGAAACCAACGCTTTCATCAAATAATACTCAAGCGAGCAAAGAATTACACACTATACATCACACACTTCACGCGCAAGAAAGGGACTTTTCGAAATCGGGCTGTCCTGATCATTTCGGGGCAGAAACATTCTAGTCTGACAAAACTTACCAACCCTCTGATAGAGCGATCTGCGCTTCGCTTGTCGTTTAGCCTTCTAAAGCGTATATTTGCGTGTTAGTGACATTTTGTGGTCAGTTTCGTTATTTCGTTTGCAACGAGAATAGACCGTTTGCATTTTGATTTTTAAGGACAGCCACAAGTACAGACGTTAGTATTGCAATTGTTTTCAATTGTTGCAGCGTGTGTTAGAGAAAAGAAAAGAGTTAGCAAGAAAATGAGTTATATCGTAGTGGGTAAGTAGCCGCATTGAAAGATAGTGTGTACACGGTTTGGTTCTACTACAAGAAACCTAAAACGCGGTACGTTTATCAAGAGATTGCACTTCATAGCCACCGTGTTTCGTCGAACGTTCTACCGGTTCGCACAATACGCACCTCCGCTTCCTCGTCCACCAGTTCCTCCTCTACCACGTCCGCCTTGTACTCGAGCAGCAGATCTTTGATGGGCTTCGAGTCTAGATTACCACTAATAAACGACAATCCCATCAGCACCTCCGTCGAAGGTCTTTGCTGTGGATCCTGTTAGAAAGATGTGCATGAAGAAAGAAAGGAGAAATTTAATATCAAACGCTTATGTACTGGTGCAGTTAGCCGCACTTTTCCCTCCCACCTACCTTTACGAGCGCGCGCGCTAGAAAGTCGTTAAAGTGTTTCGACCACTTCGATGGTTGATCCAGCTTGGGTGGTTCACTTTTCTGTATCTTGAGCAGCACTCGCATCGGAGACATTTCACTGTTCGGTGGTTCCATCTGAGCAAACTCGATCAGCGTTATACCGAGCGACCAAATGTCGACCTTGAAGTCGTACGGATTGTCCCGGAACGTTTCGCACAGCACCAGCTCCGGTGCCATCCAGTAGGGCGTCCCGATAAACGTGTCGTGCTTTTGCATCGTGTGCTTGTTCTTGGCCGAAACGCCGAAATCCGCTGCATCATCATGGTGCGAAGTGTAATAAAATGTGAAAGAGCAACACGAACGAGAGAAAAAAAGTCGTTAATGATTATTAGCTTCCTACACGCCTTCGATTGCACCAACGGCAGCAGTCCATCCATACCCAGTTTAACGCCACCGTCCATTGTCAGCAGCACGTTGCCGGCCTTCAAGTCCCGGTGTATCACCTTGTTCTTGTGTAAATGGTTCAGTCCGGCGCACATGTGCTTGCATACGTAAGCAATCTGCGCCTCGGTGAGTGGTTTCTCCAGCTCCACCATAATACTATCTAAGGCACCACCATCACAATATTCTATCAGCATCTGTAACGAAAACAAAAACCATGCAAACACGAAGACCGATTAAATTTCTGAAATGCTTCTGAACCATGCAAAAAACCCTCCTACCAGTCTGCCTCCTAGTTACACCTACGAATATCGGTACACACTAACGGACCCACTTTCCGGCCTATTTACTATGCTCTCAACTTGCATTCAAAAAAAAAAGAAGAACTTGCAAAAAATAGCAATGGAAGCTTATGAATGAAACAGATTGCATTACTTTGCCTCGTTGTGTATCACCACAATGCTTGGAAGTGGAACTGCTAAACATAGGGGAGAAAAATCTCTACCAAGAAATATGATCCAACGCTTCTTTCCTCCAGGGCACATTCTAGCATTTCATATGAATCAGAAAAGTGCATCACGATTGCATGTGCTTGCACACTTTCTTCCCGTCCGTCCAACTACAACGAAAGTGCCGTGAGAGTATTCAAAACATTAGATCGGTAATGACGGGTTGCCTTCATCTTCAGATAACACATAATGCAATGCATCGATGAGCAAATGGTTTATTGTGGACCATTCACTTCTGCCGTACACTCAAATGGAATCATTACTTGAGTGCAGCAACATCACACCAAAGGTTTTCCTTGTTGATCGTACTTGGTGAAATACAATTTTAGTAAAAATAATATAAGTACGTATCCATCTTCCTCTTTTGGCTCAACAACCGTTGTCGGTAAAGGCCTGAACGTATCTAAATAACTGTATGTAAAATACAGGTACAGGAAATATACATATAAAATTTAATTCTTTCAACGCTACGGTATATTGCAAATAATCTAATGCTATGCCCTCTTTAACCCCCCTCCCCCCCCCCTCGAACCCCATTACTCACCCACAGCTTGTCGTCGATCGAGAATGCTTCATACAAACCGACAATGTTTGGATGCTTAATCTCGGACAGGATGTCAATCTCTACCATGTGATCGCTCAGATTTTCCTCATCCTCCAGTGTGCACATCTTAGCCGCAGCCAGCTGTTTCGTCTCCCTGTTCTGTGCCTTGTACACCTTGCCAAACGCACCATCGCCCAGCTCGCCGATCATGTCCCAGAAGTCGGCCGGATCCGTGTCCATGCGGATGTTGTTGAAGATGCGCTTCTTCTTCGCCTCTCCGCTGCCCAGGTGGAACACCTTCTTCAAGTTGTTTAGGAACGACATTTTGGAAAACAGTTACAGGTATCCTGGTTCACTAGTTACACAATTTCAGAATACGCCGCTTTACGGTACACTATCATATACACCTTTGCTCATCCAGATGACTGTGGGCTGTGGCTATTCGCACATCTACACAGTATCAGCACTTAATTACTTTACTATTTGACTATGTACTACTGGCACACTAACACAGCTGTGTGCTCGTGATAGCAATGTCGTCAATGCACCTACGCTTATCTTCCGTGCCGATATCACTTAATATCCACGAACCTTATCTTTCACTTGTGCGCATGGAAAATGTCCCCTTTCTAGAACTTCCAGAGAGTATAGCGTTTTACTCATTATTGCTACAAACAAGTCTTTGCTGCATATTGAACACACTCTCCTTTGCATGTGTTACTTTACTTTTTACCGGTAGACGAAGAGTATTTCAGTCAATGGATAACAAATCACACATTATCACACTTTTTTTTAAAACTCGCAGGTTCACATATCCCTCGCACCAAAGCTTGAAGTATAGCAGAAGTTGCTGGAAAACGGTGTGTCACAATGCTGTGCTCCCAACACGATCAAACCCGATGGAAATGCGACAGCGGCGATCCGGTGTGCTGAAGAATAAGCTACTTTGGTGCGGTCGTGCTGACGGTGACCATAATTACTCGTCCGGCATCTGTCGGCGAACAAGCCTCCTGTAGCCACACAATCGTTATCGGTAAGGCTCAGGGCTGCTGTGACGTTGCAATAGCCAGAGATGGGGTCATCTTCTCTGCGTGCCATTTTCACTCGCACACTGGGACGAAAACAAGGCCGAGCAATCTGCTACTGTGGAAAGGTCACCAAACCTTCAATGTTGAGCATTTGTTTAGATTTTGCCAAGGGCTATGACGGGTGCCGGGGGGTTTCTGTTGACCGTGATAGGTGCTACATTAACAAGTTCTGCGTTGTTATCCACGACGGATAATGGGTGTGCACGATAAATCATTCGCGTAAAGCATACGATGATGATGTTCAACCGTCCTAATTCGGTTTTGCGGGTAAAAGGCCTAAAACGATAGAAAACAAAAGACAGACAAACCATATTAGTCATATTTATTGAAGTGATTAATCTTTATGTATGGCTGATAATAATAACCGCCTGGCATCTAAATTCAGAAAATGTAAATAAACCACCCAACTATGACCGTCGGCCGTCGGAAGCTTTGTAGAAGAATAGACCAACAAGCCCATAGAATTGGAATTGTGGTTTCCTACTTCCCATTTACTTCTTTCCCCTAGAATGTGAGGTCCATCAATGTTTTTCTATCTGGAGTGATAAATAATTTCAATTATGAATAATGCTTTCCAAACAACGGGCGAACGATTTCTGGTATCGCTCATGGAAGAAACAACAATCAACTGGATGGAAAGGTTTATTCGATAGAGAAAATAACACGAATTACTGTTTGGATTCTAAAAAATAGAGAGAGAAAACATAACCTACATAAGGGGTATTACTACACTCATGGCGTAAATAAATGTAACCTTCTGTGTTTGTGTGTTGCTGTGTGTAGATCATCATTCGTTAAATGGGTAATCGTAATTTCCCACCTTCGAGTAAACATTGCGCCCAAAAACCAATTAATCGGCAGAATTCGCTCCCTTGCACTCACACACATACACAGAAATACACGTACACTCCACCTACTTAAACAACAATGAACATTATTCGTGCTAATAAAACTGTGAAACCCAATTGGATCAGCAGTAGCGGCGAAGTGGCGCGAAATTATGTTGTTGTTGTTTGCTCACAACACGCGCGCGTAAGTTAAGAAAAAAAAAGTTAGTATAAAAGTAAACTGAGGAAAAAAGACACAAACAATTGATTGGCGTTAAATTAACGTGCACTGTTTAAGCTTCCCAGAGCGGTGCATTGACTCAGCCGCTTGGTAGTGCCCAGCAAGCGAAAGAACTGCATTTAGGTTGCAAAGCAGAGAAGAAAGGCACGAAAAAAGGATTTCCCCTAATTTATGTGGCGCAATGTAAACTCATCTGAAAACTTTCGTTATTTTACGCAGAGGTAATTTAACTGATTTATTTAGCAAATCTAAAAAAGCTAAGATGTTTCGGTCCAAGTAGGTAAAAATGTCATGGTATTATAAAGCTAAGGGAGGTTGTTACACATAAAGAAGATAAAGCACAAGAGTGTAATGAAATAACATACAGTGAAGTCTTAATATAAAGTTCTTCTATTAGCCACAATACTTGATATGGTAGAATATCTAAGAGGAAATAAACTTCAATTTTATTAGAGTTCTGAATTAAAGGGAATTGTTAAACCCCCTGCTAAGTGAGATTCAAACTGATTGAACATAGTGCATTACACGACTCTACTCTTTTACATAACAATTACCAATTATATCAGCTTTGATGTTTTTTTTCTAAACATTATTTGTATACATATTAGTAAACTAAAAGCAACAAGAGTGATCAATATGAAAGGAAATTTAAAAATTTAGTTTCCAAAAATCTAAAAATCTAAATCTAAATGGCTTGCTAAACCTTGTAGAAGTGAATAAAACTGTATTTTTGTTTCATGACGAACGGTCAGACCTTCGTATTAGTGCGTGATATTCAAATAAACTAAAGAAATAACAAAGCTTGTTCTTTAAATCATAGAACTGAATAAGAGAAAAACTTCGATAAGTGCGAGAAAGCTTTGATTTACAAGGGAACATCTGTGTTCTAACTTATCCAGGATTGCCTGCATATGTATACATTCACTACACTAAATCTAATATGTTCAAATCTTGCTCTCAAAGTACAATCTTGACTGTTTGCGACAAGCCATTCACGGATGAAGTTGTTCCACCGCCATTGCAAAATGCCCTTTGGTCACACCACTTTGTCCGACGACAGCTTAGTTTTGAGGTTGGAGAGCGTACAGCGCCACGGCACACCAAATCTCTACGAGCAAGTGACCGGTAATGCGATACACGATACGGTTGAAAACGATCGGTGTTCCAGCGATCTCCAATGCGTAGCAGCGCGGTGTCTCTTTACGTAATCGATAGAGCTCCTACACACACACACACACACGCTACTTGCAGCCGTGTACAAAATCAAGATGACGGGGTGTTAGGTGTGCTTACTTGCTCACGATAGACCCCTCTGGAATGGTTTAATGATACACACATACACACGGGCACGCATCTCGGGCAAGTGTGGTAGATGCAATGCGGAGCAGCAACCACTTTCAGTACACAATGTTCAAGGAGAGGTCAAAAGTGAAACAATATCTACAGGTGCCATCATCTTCCCGCCAAATTCGTGACGACAGCCGTCTTCGTTGTCTTATGTCCCAGAGCTCGGTCACGACTCCAAATGCTTCGCAATAGATATTAGAGAGCTTAGAGTCGTGTTGCTGGTTAAAAGATGTCTCTTCAAGGACGCAAACTTATCTATAGAGGCGAACATATCCATTGGAATACGATCAACGGTGATCCTCTTCGAAGATCACACTCATTGATGAAACACTCCCCCCCCCCACATCATCAGACCTCGCGTGCAGTCATAGAGATTGCTAAGTGAATGGGAAAAAGGCGGAATTGCTACAACGTTTAAAAAAATAGGATGAATGAAGCACCCGAAATTAAAGACGTCCGCTTCACTAATCGACTCAATGAAAGCTACTAATTTTGGGTGACCGTTTTCAGAAGGGTTCGGGTCATCTAACGCGCTCATTAATGTGCACCTCAGCGAGGGAAAGATTGGAGAAGGAATCCTACTCATACTACCAACGCACAAAAGACCAGTTGACCCCATCACCGTGTATCTCTCTCTCCCTTAATAGTTACATTAGATGGTTAATTTAGATTAACACCCATGGCCCTGGTGAGACGAAACCATCGGAAAAGCTAATCCAAGTTATCTCACCCGCATTCGGCAGGGGCTTACAAGCTAAGCGCATTGTGTCGTCCATTTAGAAGCAAAATGATGCTCATCCGGAGTTA
>AXCO02002351.1:0-28228 GCA_000473525.2 Anopheles melas | reverse complement strand
ACGAAGCAAACATGGTGTGCTCTTCAACACAAGAGAGCACGTGTAAAATGGCGCCAGAGAAAAAGAAAAAGCACGCATGAAAAACGCACACACACACAAAAGCATCCCCACCAGAGGAAGTTAAAAGTTTTTCTTTTTTTAAGCCAACTTTCATCCTGGTCGGGGTGTACACCAATACTCAGGTACAAAAATAAACCACATCCTGGTGGGGAAGCAAACCGGTTGGCATTTGACGAGAGATTGGAGGTGGTTCAAGGCTACAGAGCTTGGAAGGGTTTAAGTAACTTTCGGTGTAATTACTAGATGGAAAAGGTCAACAAGAGGATACGCTGTGAGTGAGAACAGATTAGTTATAGTTTATTAGTATATGAAATTCATACTTTTTGTTCTGGAAATGTTTCGATGTTTTGCTCTTGTTTGGATAAACAAATCACTGATGAACATGTTCGTTCAACACACACACACGCGCCCGACTGCTCAAGATATGCTCTATGCCAATAGAACAAAAGTTTCATTTAAAAACAAAATGAAAGCTTTATGACTATGCCTCATTCAAATGTATTTATGCTACATTTGTTTTCTAATTTTCTTCCCAACCCATTTCAACCACGGTAAAGACCAACGCACGCCAGCTACCAATCAGACCGCTCTCGGAAAGCGCAATTTTAATAGCACACAGGCTATGAGCTGTCGTGTCGCGGGTTTTCTGCCACCCGGTGGTGCCGTTTACGCAATTCCACTAATTTGTGCGTCATTAAAAAACCGAATACAAATTACCGTCTGCGGCTGGCACGACGCAGGAGAGAGAAAAAGTGCCAATTCATTCCCTTCCTCTCCCATGCACTCCTCGTACGCAGCCTGAAGTTTCCTTTTAAATAATAGTTTTTGTATTAATAATTCATCGAGACGTTTTATTAGCTGTATAATGTTACATAAGGACACGCCGTTATGAAGCTGTGGTATGTTCTGCACGCGTGTGTGAGTCCCTGTGTATGGTATGTTCTCTGTTGTGGTTCTCGATAAAGCACAGCATGTAGAAAACAAACCACAAATGGAACAAAAACGGCCTCCCGTTCCTTTCACACAAGCCTGCCCGTGCCCCAAAAACGTCGAGCCTCGGTTTATTCATCGTCCTGTACAACTCCCCCTTCACCATGAATTCCACCCCGAGCAGAATCGATCAATCATTGAGGGTTGCCATTTGTTTTGGACGCATATTCGATCAGGCAGCCCAATAACAATCATGTAATCATAGACCATGGGGCGACGGGTTTCCTTTCCCATTAAACCACATGCTCCCCAGTGCAGGAGCGGATTCGGATGGATTTTGTTTTAGCTTCGTCTCGCTTCCGCGTGCAAAATCTCCCAAGAACGGATGCGTTGTGCGATGTGTCTAGCTGCCGTACCAACAAAGGAAAGGCTACTTGAAGGGTCTGGCGTACCACTTGATCCTGAAACTGATAATGGACAATCTGTTTTCACATCGGCCCCGACATCGGCTTAGGTCAGCAGCAGTGCCATGGGGCGGCCATAGGCTGTCATCTTCCGGTACGTTGTGCCGGGACATTGTCCGTACGGGGCTTTATGCGTTTGACCTTTTTTCCCTTGCACCGACCCGGGGCATGTGGTCTAATCGTTTAATGATTCAATCTCCTTCCCAGCAATCGGCAGCATCGGCAGCGGAGTAGACACCAGCAGTAGCATCACGTTCCGGTGCTTTTAAGCGAACGGAATTAGGTACCTACAGTCGTCCAGAGGGAAGACCGGAGTGCTCTGACGTACGTGTGTCTGGTGCTGTCTTGTTGGAGGTTTTCCGTCGGTATCATTTTTCTTTTCTGTGGTTCATAGCGACAAAGACTAGAGAAGGGAACGTTTGTGTGTGTGTGTGTGTATGGGCGCAGGAGGTCAAATAAGAAGAGACCATCATCATCTTAAAGCTTCTTATGTATGCATGTGGCTGGTTGTGTGTATGTGCTGCTGTAATCAAATCTATATTCAAATGAAGGCATGAGGCCACTTTTGTGCTTTTCGCTTCGGTTTTAGCGGCAGTTGTAAGGACGATAAGCGGCGCTGACGCTAGCACCATTGCTCATTTCGACAAAATTGATGATAATATTGATAGAGCAGAACATCCTTACAAAGCTTGAACCACACCTTGGTTGGGGTGTTTAATACGCCAAAGCGTACGCTGCTTTCAATGCTCCAAAAACTTCAACCAAAGATTCGCCTTGTATTTCCACGAGACTCGCCCTTTGCTAGAACTATTTGCGCCCGGGAGCGTAATAAATTATTGCCAAATTTAATTTCACCCCAATTATCATCCAATTTCGGCCGAGGCATTCGTGATGGTTTCGGGCTGGTTATGTCTTCCTGATGGCTTTTGCTACGCTTCTGGGGGAAACAAACGGAAAACTGGAGAGTACAGTGCTGCTTCAATTCGGGGCATCCGTTCACCTATCTTACGACGCAAAAGATAGCAAAGATTCCTGCACCCGATGTGAACCGGAGAATAGTTCGGGTTGGGGTTTTTATGGAGAATCTTGGAGCTGGAGCGGGGGTAAAGTAGCTATTACGAAGCGTTTCATCTATTTCTGCTTTCGGAGGTTCGGGGCTCGAGGGCTCATCCCTTAGCGTTGATCTCATCAACGTATGGGTTTATCTACGCTTTAGCAAAATTATTATCACCTTGGTGAGCCAACAATGTTAGCGTGTGTTTGTGTGAGTACGGGAAGGCTTGATTTTCCCTTTTCCTGTGCGGTGCTTGAGCTCAACCTAAACCTCACTTGTAAAAGAGCACACTAAATGCCCCCAGAAGGTTGCGTAGAGGATGCCCCGGGAGCAAACAGAATGGACCATTGTGCTTGTGCTTGTAGTAACAGAATCATCCGCTGTGCCTAGGAGCAAATGGGGAAGGTGGGGCAGAGTTTCGACCTTGGGTCAAATAAACTATGAAGAAAAGTGGTGTTTGTGTGCGTGGTCCAAACATGTACTATTCTGTTTTCCATTTCCTTCGGGGCTATCCCTGCGTTTTGATGCTGCTTAACAGTTCAAGCGATTGACGTTTTGTACCAGCTAAATGAAGGCTGCGGAGGGAGTGAAGATCTGCACCAAAAACCACAGTCTAATCCGTGTAGCAAAAACTGGTGCAAAGAAGCGGATGCTCTTGATTGTATCACACAGCGGGTGGTAGAGCGGTGAGCCACACAGGAAAAGGGTTCCATGTAGTGGGTGCGATTCAAAAAAGTATAAATGCGAAGCAAAACTCTTGTAACATATTCAGTGCCGTAAAGCTGCGTCCATATTTTATGGCCCTTGCTTATTTGCATCATACATTCTACCCCCGGAGAGCCAAGCCCGTTTCGAACAAGCATCGACAGAAGCGGGGGTAAAAAAGGCCAACTAAACGCGTCAAATGCATACGACCGGCGTAGTTGGGATATAGAGTTTTACATCGAGTTTTTGTGGTCTCTGCTCTGCTCCATATGCAAGCAGTCCGGTTTATGGATAGCGCAGTGATGAACATAGTCAAAGTAAAGGCCGGGGAAAAAACATGAAACGAAGGTTTTGTTATTGCTTGACGGATGTTGTGGTTTTATTAAAAAGCAACTACACGCAACCGATTCTCGTGCGTTTATGGTGAGAGAAAGCTTTGCTGTTGGGATTGATGAAGCTTATCTGATTTTTCCCCCCAAGAGCTTTTGTTCGTGTTTGTGCGAGGGAAAGTATTTTAGCCGTCAGAATAAAACTCTTATTTTTCGATGGAATTTTTAAAAGGTTTGTGCATAATTAGTGCTGTGGCAAAAAAAAAATTCTCTTCATACACAGAAATGTAAATGACACTAAGTAATTTCTCGAATCAATTAATTAATGGCTTATTTTTAGCGCGCTCTAGTGCCCGCCAGACCCTTTATCTTCCGAGCAAGAGTCAATTAACGCCTTGCTACATTTCACAAAAGTGCATCGACTAGAGTGGAAATAAATGAAAACTTCGCACCTCACCTCATCACACACATACACACACACACACAAACTCTCAACGACTTGACGCAGTGAGCCATTTAGAATTCTGTCCATTCCAATTTGGTGTAATTGGGTCATGAACCAACGACTACATGGGTTTGGCTTTTACACTTCGGATTCTCGCTCTGCTGTTACCGTCTTGCAGTGGAAAACGGATTGTTGCCACCAACCACAATAGTTGTCCCCGGCAGCTCATCGCTTTCCACGCCAAAAAAAAGGAGGGAAAGAACGATCCGAAAAGAAGACGAGTAGCCAGTGCTGCTGATAAGTGCCATGTGTCTCACAGCTTTGCAACGGAAGAATAGCCGGTTTGCTGGTGTTTTTGTGTGAGGACAGACGACGCCTAAAGTTATACCACTGCTTGCTACACGACGTGCGCACATACACAGCGAGGAGGGGGTATTAGAAAAAGCGAAACGTTTTGCACATACTGTCGTCACCTTGACTCGGTTGGTCGGTTTCATGCTGCGGTTACCTCAGGGAAAAACTATCACTCTGCCCCAGGAGGGATGGATGGGAGACAGCAAGCTTTCCACGCCAGCAGCGTATCGAATAAAAGACCCTTTGCCCGGTGCTCTATTCACAGTCGATATTCGATGGAAAACCACACTCCACCCCCTGAGAATGGTGTCGAATGGAACGCTTTTCCATTTTCGGTACGCACACACAGATACACACACGCATCGTCACATCGTCGGGGTGTAGACATTGTGACGGGGGTTTCGGTGATTGCAGACGTTTTGGGGTGTCGTCTTTTGGCTTTCATGTGGTGCGCCAGGGCACGAATAGGCCATCACCTATAGCCTCAATGCCGGCAATATGTTTCGCCGGAAGCCTTTTGTTGCCGGGGGCAAAGGTGCCCGACACCAAGTGTCATCATCATCACTATCATCATCATTATGATCGTCGTCTACGTGATCATGTAAATCAAACATTTCATCTAGATGGGCAGGCAATTACGCGGGGAAAAGTCTTGATGGCGTATGTCTTAGGCGTGGACCACAATAATCGGCTTCGATGGGGCACCTTCATCTTGCTGTAACATGAGCGGGACAGTTTCGTGCATTAATCGGAAAACTTTGCACCATGACAGAACCACTTGACAAAGCAGCACACCCGGGAGCAGTGAAAGGAATGGGAGAGAGTGAGTGAAAGGAGGACTGGAAAGTTGTGGCTTTATTCGTCGCATTGAAAGCTCGTGCCGGGCCTGCAACACAATGTATGCAACACAATACCGAACCAACGGGCGTGGAAATTATTGACCGTAGCAGCTCGATACGGCGGTGTTGGGACGGAGTGCTGCAAGGCCTTCAGCTGGGCGACGATCCTGGTCTGAGTGTGCTTGCTGGGTAAAGTTTTGCCGCACAAAGCATGCACCAGCTTACATTTCTTCTTACACCTTGAAGTTGAGATTCATGAACCGAGAAGCAAAGCGATGGAATGGAACAACTTTTTGTGAGCCGAGAAACTGAAGAAACTGTTGTAAATCCGTCGCTTCGCTTTTTTGACTGCTTTACATTCTTTCTTACTTCGAGGAGAGCGAGACGAGATGATGGTCCAGGAGAGGGGTTGTCGTCCCACTTTCGTCCCAGATCTGCTAGACCATGATCAGCGGCAATCCGATAAGGTGCGCACTGTGCAGGACACAAGCAGAGAAGCGAGGGGAGATCTTTGCATTTACCTGACACTTTCCCTGGATGCACATGTCGAGACTGCCCGGGCGACATCTGGTACCGTCCTGCACTCGATTGGAGAGCTGCACGATGACGCTCGGTTCGTCGTCACTGATGGGAAAGGAGTCGCCGGCACCGGCCGAATCCGGCATATCCTCCAGCAGGTGCTGAGGTCGGCCCCTGGAACGATTGAAGTGGCAAAGAAAAAGTTGTTAAAACCGGTTATATCTGGAACGTGTGAAGCGACACGGACTGGACTGGTGGAAAATGGGAACTGTGTCCACCCCGATTTTCTCCCCTTTACAGTTTGTCCCCATTCGGTGCATTAGGCGGATTTGTCGGATTCACCGCCAACGCCAGCGGATCGGATTTATGATGGTCAGCAGTGTAAGCCACGTGCCAGGTGCTGGCCAGAGTGCTAGTGGGGAGCGTCTCCAGATAAAGTTTTGTCGAAACAAGCGAACACGCTCTATCACGATCGTAGCTCGGGGAGGGAAGATGGTTGTACGAGATTAAACAAGAGAAGCATAAAACTTGCATTTGCTGAAAGTAAATTCATTAGTTCGTCGTCACCGGTGCTGCAGAGCTGCACTTTAATGATGCTGCAGCAATAGACGACTCCGTCCTGCAGTTTGTCTCATTCGTTACCGTTTTTTTGTGCGCAAGAAGGGCACGCAAGGAAAGGGGGCGAATTTGTAGCGGTGTGGTTTGAGCGATGGAGTAAAGATTGGCCAAAGTTTGCCACCCAAGATCAACACGCTGATGGTCTTGTGTTCATTGAAATAAACAAAGTTTCATTGAGTTTGGGTAAGCGCAGTTGGGGTTGAGTCTTCAACCAAGCTTTTGGGGGCTGGATGGGGGTGAGATTAAATTCATTTGCATAGTTTAGACTCTTTGCCAAAGTAAAAGTAATCGTTGGTTTGCGCGAAGTCGTTACATGAAGTGGCAAGAGCTTAGCCGGTGCTTCTTTTACAAATGCATGCAGTTGAATGTCTTTCGAATGACGCTAGAGGTTTTAGGTTCATTTTTTTTTTAATCTTGCTTACTTTTGACAGTCAGTTGTCGTAGTTGCTACGACAAATACTGCTTACATTTAAAGCGTATTTGACGATAATGAAGTAGTTCAAGAAATGCAAAAGAGTGACACAATATTTTAAATAACATATTTTCTGTTATAATTATCAAACTAGCAAAATGCAAGGCCGTAAATGTTAAGAAATCATATTTCTCTTTTCATAAGGCTCCTCAAACTCAAACTTTCTTCTTGAACACCAAAATTTTCCTCATTCTCCATCAAGAATTCAAGCAGTTTCAGCCTGCAGGTGGAAGAACAGCGGCGTACTTTCCCAAATACCCCCGTGCTGCAGCTATGATCCATCGACTTAATCGACGCTCCACCTCCCAGCATCCCCACACCTTCACATGCATCGAATGCACGCGTGAATAGCTGGTTGAAACGCTGCCTACACAGCATCCTCAGAGACAGCGGGAGAGATTTGCAGCCAGCGGGTGATCTATCATTGCCGCTGGAGCGTCTCGGCAAGATAAGAAGGTAGCGAACTCGGCCACATTCCACCGGAGGAGTGTCTTTGATCGAAGCGAGTAAGTTCGAAAAGTTTTCCCCCTCGTTTTTCGGGAACCTTGGACAACCTTGTGAGCACCCGAAGCGTCGCTGGCCGTTTCGCGCGTGAACGTTCTTTCAGCCTCGCTAAACCGAGGCTTAAATCATTCCTCCGCATGCTGGATGGAACTTTTTACCGGGAAAGTTCATGATGAATGTCGCTGACGCGGTGGAGCGCGGGTGAGTGAGCGGAGTAGCAAGCTATCGCTAGCAAGAAATTGAATGTTCTACGCCGTATTCCCGGAAGGATCGATGCTCTTTTATCGGCCAGTTATCGATAGATTCGATGGGATGCCGGAGCGGGGCTAGGTAGTGGGGATCCTCATCCCAATGTCGAGCTCCAGAAATCCCAGAAACGGGTATGCGCTCTATTTTTAGCCGAGCGAAAAGCCAAGAACCAACCGAAAAAGGTACGAACATTTGCTTTTAGTGAAGGAGGCAGCCGTACCGGGGGAAGAATAATTGATTTCTGCCAGATGACTGCACGTCGGGATATCGTTTGCGCTGGGTCGGCTCAAAGGATGATAAAAGTTAATTAGCAAGATTGAGTTTGATTGAATTAAGCGCGGAACGGACGGACGGGGAATTTCTTCTCGATCGGATGCGCGATCCAAGATGAAATGGTTCGTTTTAATCTTTCAAACAATTTGTTAATGTGCTGTGTCGGGATGAGTTAGGATCAGGATTTGTGCTTCTAGGGACGGAACAATCAGAATAAAGACGCTAAAAGATTGCCCGAAACACAGCGATAAGCATTAAAGCAGGATGCTCTAGCTTGGTCTACTTCATTTACAAGCTTAGGTTTACAAGCTGTGTAAATTTATAAACAATACTTTTATGAGCTCAACAACCTCTTCCGCGTTCAGTTTCGGCATTGAAAATTACAGCGAATTAATTTGTTTAATTCTTGCACGATTTCCCCGGTTTTAAGCAGGCACTTTCACGAGCGATCATAAAAACGGTGCGTCTCGTCCGTGCTGCTCCGGTACTGCCGGGAACCGTGAAGGCGCGTAAACTGTGACTGCCCCGGCACTGTTTGATACCCCAGTATTACAAGTTATGAGCAGACTGTTGAATTTAATCATCATCTCTTCCCAGAACCGCGCAGATCGTGCTGTTCCTTACAGCATTCTAGTTGCAGCTACTGAGGTCATGCTTGGTCGGTGTGCTTTTTATTTTGCTTTGGCAGCTTTTCCATCACCCGTGCAAACAAGCGCACACACCGTAACTGAGACGTTACAATTCGTCGAAAAATTACGATCTTCCGGCGGGCCTCGGCGTGTCGTGGTGGCGTCGCCGCTTTTTTATTTTTTCATCTATTGTGCGTTTTTGCTTCCAGAAACGCGGACAGGCGGACAAGGCTTAATATTTTTTTCTTCTAGGAAAAGAGGCGAACGACCCGAAAGCTGTCCATGCGAGCGGCACGGGAGCTGAAAAAAACGAGCACTTACCGGCAGGTGAGGGCGCACGGTTCCGAGTAGTCGTAGTGTGGGGTCCACTTCAGCAGCGCACCGTCGTACGGCACGTCATCGTACGCCGAGCATTGGTGGGCGCGGAAATCCTGCTGCTCCGGGCAGGGCTGCGCAGTAAGGAGTGAAGAATGGAGAGAGAGAGAGAGAGTGAAAAAAAGAAGATAAAAATGAAGATTTATGCTCAATTACAATTATGCACGCTTCGCCAGACCCGACCGGACGATGGATGGGTGTGGGAGTAGCGCTCCTACCTGCATGTTGCAGATTTTATACCGCACCGCGTCTCCTTTGCAGCCGTGGGGTGCGTGACACCGGCGCAGCTGGTACGCAACGCCACCGTCGCACGAACGCGAACAGGTTGACCATTCCGTCCACGATGACCAACCTTGAGCTTTGGCTCGTTTCTGGCAAAATAGATGGTGTAGAGAAAAGTATCGTAAATCAAGTGGAAATTCTTGCGATCAGCAGGGAAGTGGAAAATATCGGAGTGATTGAATTCAGTCTTAGTCAACAGATCGATAAGGACGTCTCATGATGGGAATGTTGATTGATGTATGGAAGTTTTAAAGAAAAAGTTTACTTTTACTAGTTGTGGTGATAATGGAACAATATGCATGTGTGTTCTACACTTTAAATACGGAAAGGAAAGATAGCTCACAATCTGTTCTTGAATTAAAATCACAGCTCCGCTGTGCTGCTCTAGCTAAGAGACACAATCCAAGAAAAGTCCATAACCACCTCGTAGATGTTCAGATAATCGGAAAACTAAATCGACTGTACTAGCTTAAGGACTAATTGCATCTCGATGTGAGGTAAATTGGAGCCACCTTTCCGTACTCCCGAAGCATCTCGGTCTGCATGTTTTTTTTTTCTCGGTTCACTTTTTCAAATCACATTCTTACCTGTACCTCCTCGTCGTCCTCATCCTCCAAATCTACGCCCGACGGTGACCAAGTGCTTAGGGTTTCATTCGAACCACCTCGGTTATCTTTGTGTGTTGCCTTGGCCAACGTTAGGATCAGACACTGGAAAGAGAGAAAAAGAGAGCAAGAAATCCGTTATATCGTTAGCTGAAGTTGGCTAGGAACCGTGGCACAGTCGAAATGAGGAAAATCAACCTCAACTGTCGGTTGTTGCAATTGCAACACGGAGAAAAATAACAATAAACGGAAGCCGCCGAAGGAAGAGGCAGGCGAGGTTCGGATTGGAGTGGTTGATTGGAAAATAAACTAAATTAATTGATTTTTAAGCTGACAATAATCGAAAATCCTCCACAGCAGCAGCTGCAGAACGTCTGCCAGTGGCCGCCATGCCCGGATGGCATTTGCCGTGGCTTGAGCGCTTAATTGACTTCTCATTGATGGGAGCTGTTAATTGAACGCCATCTGCCCGGCTGGTCGTGGAAGACTTCTCATTCGCTTGGCATTAATGTGACATTTCTTACTCGACATGGGTTGGCACGGGTACTTGATCTTGTTTTTGCTGCTGCTCGCCGGCGGAACGAAGCGGTGAATATAAAGATCGCGCAAAGACACAAGCAGCAAAGCCCGGCTGCACTTCCCGGCTTGTTCGGTATTATTGATTCAATATGCACTTCGAGTCGTTGCACCGCACCATTGAGGTTTTGCCCGACTACGGTACGGTACCGCTGCTTTCTTGGGGGCTTTTATGTGGAAGCTTTCAAAGGCAAGCAACAGTACCCGGGAAATGGCTTGTGCATGCGGCCTGTGCAAGCTAGTGGTGGCCATGCCATCGATAAGCCTCCTTGAGGCTAAAGCATCGAGATTGGCTCGAGTACGGTAGTGCAGTGGCGTGTGGAGTGTAGATGCAGCGAGCGAAATATCAATTATGTGAAAATGGAAGGCTCATGCATGCCGGTGTAGGTGTTAGAAACTTAGAAACGGTCAGTCGATCGGTTCTGGCTAATTAAACAATTTCGTGCGCTGCTGTAGATGGTGGGGAGGGGGCTTAGATTGCAGACAGCAAGACGAGCGCGTTAAGCTGCTTGTAATTGCATTACATTAGGCGTAGGTATAAATTGCAGTAATGGATGAATGTGGTATGTGACTGAACTAGATAGACATAGAATCGACGAAACTGATTCCAATAGACTCAAAGGCATCATAGTAAGAAATGATTTGATTGGAATGCACTGGAAAGGAGAGACATTCGTCAGCAAATAAGCATTGAATATTACAATAAGCAAATAATGTTCTACAGTTTGCATGCTCTCAGACGTGTTCTATTTGTACTGGTACCGATACGAATACGCCAAAACCATACAACATTGATTTTTACAGAGACATACATTCCATCGACGATAAGAAATGTCTTGCTCATCTCGTTGTGCAGTATCAACCACGCCATCGGAGCGAATCGACTCTCCCAATGGGCAAACCAATTGAAAAGTCTATTTGATATCGAAAATATGTGGTTGTGCTCGTTTGCTATGCATCACTTTGCAGATCGTCATTCCCTCGGCGAGCGAACGCCATCAAGCCATTCCACAAAACCATCACCAAATCGAAACAATGACACGTGCAGAAAATCTACCGTAAGCATATTGAAAGAAGTGCATCCGATGGCATTGTTACCTTCCAGCGAGAATCAAGACAAGCGGTAAAACTTCTCTGCTTCACCATCGAGAAGGATAAGAGGAATACAACAACACAAGGTAAAAGAACATAAACAACTCGGTTCTTGTGGGTCGTGTTGGGGTAAGAGCTGCGTCGTTACGCTTCGAAGCTGATGGAAAGTGAAGGTCTCAGACGCAAAAGAATCATTTCATCGATCTGTGAGAGCTCTGCGAGTGTGGGCCAAGCTAAGCTTGGAGGAAGGCTGATCGGAAAGGACGGAACCGAAGATACACAATTCAATTATGAGTCCAGTTTCGCTCCAATTGCATCGTTGGGACGTGCCTGGGTATAGGGAAAGCAAAAGTTAGTCCAAGAGTCCCCGATGATGAGGCGATGCCGCTCGGTATCTTGAAATCAATGCAAAAAAGGAAAGCTTGTGCATGCAGCATCACTTGGGGAGTATACGGCAAGCCTTTGCGCTGAAGTGGCTTTTTGTTCCGCTTCTTCCTCGGACCCTGCGGGGCTGACCTACAGCTTTGAGAGTACACCTGGTGCTCTTGGCCGGGTGTGCTTGGGATGGCTTGGGCCGGGGCACTCCAATCGATTCCAGAACCAGAAAGCCACAGCGGGAGCAAAAGAGAAATAAAAGCTAACCTTTCCTTTTGCTGTGTGGTGCGATAGGACATGGAATGCTTTGATCCAGCACGCTCGATAAATGGCATTGGCACTTCCGTTTCGGTTGATGTGATTGATACACGTGACAGAGCAACATTCTCTTCTATACGGCTGGTGTCGATGATGTTCGTAGGCGGGGAAGAGGTGCCCAGGTAGCGCACATGTTGTATCCTTTCCGAAGCAGTAAGGCAGGCTACGTTCGTTGCCAGCTGTTGAAGAATGCGGAACCCATCGCAAATGAGGAAAGCATTGGGCTCTCTTGTGTGAAGATACGCTTAGTGGTTATGCTGATAATACTCAGGAAGCTATCGAAGTGTGTTGCTACCGGTGCCAATGATGATGATGATGATGATGATGATGCAAACAGAAGCATGGATGGAAGGGATGACAGTTAGTTTTCGGTTTAAAGTAGCATCTTCCACCATGAAGGGTTTGTACTGTTCTCGCTGGAATGGCGGTGAAGCTCTACTAAGCTCTAGAGCCTATCCGTAACGATCGATGGATTGTGAATATCCCTAAAAACGAATTATTCCCATACAACGACAAGCCTCGTCATCCTTGTGCGTCAGGTGAGGATGAAGAATACGTGAAAGCGTTCAATTGCTGGTACCATGATATCGATATCCTTTATCGAAACGGGCCTGACTGGAGGCTTGTATGCAAAGGCATCTGAGGGGTTTCGCCGAAAACGCTCCACCTGAATCCCGGATGAGCATTGTATTTGCTTGGGACGTAATTTTTGACGCCTCCTCTGTGTGGGCTTTCTGGTGGCATCCGGTCGGATAACTCGCTCTCGAAAGCCTTTGGGGCATGATTTATGATTTTGTAGCAAGTGCCAATGAATGGTGATGAGGTTTTTTTTTTGTTGCTTTTCTTCGCTGCTGCCACTGCTGCTCAACACGCCTGGGTTTGGAATGGCTACGAAGATGGCGAAGCTGAGTGGCTATTGAATGGAGTTGTGTCGGTTTTCCATCATAACCAAAAGCTTTTTCTTTTTTTTTCTATTTCTCGTCCTGTCCTTCCATTCATTGCAAACTTTATCTGCGCGCTCGTTTAACCCGCTTCGTATAGGCAAACCGTTGGAATGGACACTTTCAAGTGAGAACGGCTTAACCCGAACCAAGAATAACGTAACGCTCCGACCCATGGGCAGATAATTTTGATGACGCTCCAGAGCATCCCATCACGGTGACAGAGGGCGTGCACAAAAGCATTGAAACATGCCCAAACCAGACTTCAAACGTGTTGAGTTTCGAACTGAACAGGTCGATGATAGTTTCCCGCAGTACCAGTAGAGCTCTTCAGGGATGGGCTCTTCATTAGATAGTTGCCCTCAAATGCAGACACTCGGGTCGGTTTCATCGTTGATAGCGTACCGGGAAGGCTATATCGTAACCATCCGCAAGGCATGCTTTACTTGCGTTTTAACACACCCCAGTCAACAAGGGTCGGCAATTGTTTTCAAACCGGTTGAGTGATTGAGTTTTCATAACATGCTGATTGTAATTTGAATGGTGTTTGTAAATATTTTGTCAAAGCGCCATCGCACTGGTGGCGTTTGATGAGCACAACAATGGATAGGCTGAACCATTGCAACATGTTTTTATTAAGCTAGAATAGTCAATACTTTTAAGTATTATTTGAAAATGAATTTACATCTCAACATCATTCTAAAGCTTTCTTTTCGTAGTCTAGTTCCATGGAACGGAGTAATCTGGCTCAGCAGGATGATTAATCGTACTACAGCCTACTTTAATCATCATAAACCACAGACCTGCTGGGACAATTAATATTGAATAGATTGAATTGATTGCGGTGCACTTGAAGCCTTGAAGTTCAACTCATGCATCATGCATGTGAAAGTCACCCACGAACTATGAAATCTAATAATTTAACTGAAAACTTGGTAGTATGTTGCACCAGTAGTTTTAAGCGTATTGAATTTGCAGACTGTATTTATTAATTTAACAATTGTTGTTTTGTGAGATATTATAGACAACTTTTACGATTATGTAGAGCAATTATTTCCCAAAATTTGAATTGTCTAGGCTAAAAAATCGAAATTTCATAGGCAATTCAACATTCCACTTAAATCGTTGAGCATCAGACTAATTCAGATTAATTCAGATATTCCATTTTCATGGACAAATCTGACCGGAACCGGAAGGAAATCTAGCTTATGGTTGGTCATGGGCTATCCTTCCAGGTGTTGAGTAGTCTCACCCAGAGTAGCATGAGCACAAGCCACATTCGGACACACACAACTCCACACTCATACACACATTATTATACCGTGTTTGCATCAGTATGCGAGATTGAAAATGTAAATATGGGTGCTGGGGAAATGGTTCCCTGCTTGGATTGGTCGTGTCTCAAGTACCCCGAGAGTATGTCAATTATATGGGATATCTAAACTCGGTGCAGTGGTGGCAGAGAAACGGCTCTCACCGCTGTGGCCCCTGCCGAACGACTAGATGACTGCGAAAAGTGGTCATCGAGTTGATCCAGCAGCTTGGCACTTGGCAAACAGCGACGTCCAATCGGCAGTCGAACGATGACGACCGTTCTACAACACCGTCAGGCGCGGGCAAACAGATCTATGGCACATTCACTTTACAAAAATAGCATTTACATAAAAGTGTTTAGATAAAGGGCACTCGAGCTGCAGGGTACTGGAGGAGGCCACCGGTTGTAGGTATGCCACGATGCGGTTGTTTGAATCACTTACACCTGCACCATCGGAGGGGTGGGTGAGCGGAGAGTGGGAGAATTGAAGGTTGAAAGGCGTGCAGCACCGGAACGACTCCGGAAAGCACTTCTAGCACCGTCTCCCGTTGCAACGTTCCTCGCTCGGTACGGTCACATTCCGGCCACCCAGCACCGAACAGCCCCAATGGATCGGTCGCTCTCTTATCGCAAAACCGGAGCCATTTTGCTGGCGGGATTTATTTCCCATTCATTTTCCGGCGTTCGAATTCCGGCACACTCGACCTCTCACAGTGCCAGTGCTACGCGCCGGCAACGAGCGAGGCGCAAGGGCGAGGACATTTTTAAAATAGACTCTTCCGATCTGTCTTTTCCCGCGTGCACTGTGGAATAAAAGCAACGGAAAAGCACTCGATAGTGCGGTTACTCCGGTGCAGTTCGATGGTCTTGGCTCTTTTCACAGGTGTGTACGTGAGTCCTTGGAAATAAGGAGGGAGACAGAGCACGGGATGCCACTTGGGGAAGCACTCGGGGAGCAAGATAAGTGAGTCGGTATTATGAACCATACGCTTCTTCATATTTTGCGAACGAACGAAGTGGAAGCATCCTTATCTTATCCGACGGTGCATTTACTTGGTCTCGTTGAATTGGCGTTGGGTTTTTTGTTTTCATTATTATTTGTTGGCCCTGACCATTCGGCTGTGCGGTTGGGACAAATTTTTAATAGCGCCCAATTGAGTAGATCTTATCCCGTAGAAACTGGAATGATTTATAGCGTTTAACAAGACGAACGATGAATAGGGGTTTGAATTTAAATGTCTTTTTTTGTATATCAATTACCAAAAATCGATCGTTTGTTAAGTGCAATCAAATAATTCGCCTATCCATTCGCTTATGCTTCGCCGATTACATACTGCTAGGCGCAATTTGTAACAAGCTGTTCAATTATTGTACATTTCGACGCTTGACTTGTCTGTTTTTTCTCCCTTCCACCAATCATTCCCCCATTGAAAACTAGCCGCCCAACTCGAAAGCCCCAAACACACAAATTGGTTACCGAGTTCATCACACCCTACACTCAGCGCTTTGATAAGCCAGTAAATTAATTACTTTCCCCCTTTTGTGGCATCAGTTCGTACCACCCTTACCAGTGCGGCATTGATTCACTAACGAAGGGCGTAGCTTATGGACACTCATTTTTCCTTCGCCTCGAATCGGACCGATTTCCACTTCAACGCTGATTTGTTGGTCTTGATTGAGCCAATCGTAACGAGGAGCAATATATTTCTGTATCGTGTTTTTATGCTTCATTTTTATCCCGTTCCCCGGTCCGTCCGGTGTATCGGAATCAGTTGCAACGATCGGTGGACGTGATAGTGCAATTATTCCAGCAGGCTAGTCTCGTGGAATGTGAAACATTTGCCAACAACACGCAGCATGGGTGAGGATGTTATGTTTGTTTTACATTTTGTAACGTTACAGTACAACGTTCCAAAAATATCTGTCCGCGCCGCCCAACTGGGTTTGGGTTTGGGTGGGAAATGGTGGAGAAAAAAATACGATTCTCATTCAAATGTTGCTTCGGGGAACTGCATGTGCATCGTAATCTTTTCACCCATTCGCAACCCAGCGATTCATTTCACATTCGTTTTCATTCGTCCCACGCCGGCTCGTTCCCATGATTACAACATTACCACCTGCTCAGCTCGGGACCGGTGCAGGCGGCGAGGAAAAACATTGCATATAAAGTTGTTTGTGAATTTTGCACTTTGTTGTGAATCATTTTACTGTCACTGCTTTGAAGCAAGCGCTCTCGTCACACGTTTCTTTAGGAGAGCCCGAGTGAGTGACGGGATTGAACTTCGCTTTGCATGCCACACGTGCCACCGGGCCCGTTCAATCCTTCACCGTGTCCCGTCCGTCTGTCCCACATGTTGCCCATTCCAGTGACTCGAACGCCTCACACCAGCACGAGATGCATTATTCTGTTTTTATTATATTTTCCACGTTGAGTAGTAAAATTCATGAATATGATTAAGCATAAAACTCTGCAGCGGCCCAGCATACCGTGAGAGGTGAAGGGCTGCGATGGTTTACGACGACGATGCAATTTTTCGTTCTCGAGCTTCGGAGATACGTCGCCTGGGCGTGCAAAAAAAGTGCTCGAGAACAGTTTTGTTTTACGGTGGCCGATGAACGATGACGATGAAAAGTTCGTTTCGTAACGAGAAGTGAGTTTTGCCACCCGGTTGTTGTCCCAAGTGTTTATTTCGAGCGCTTTTGTCGAGCGAAGGGAGCCAACGCTGAGACGGAACATTCCCCGAGCACAACTAAACTGGAAAGTAACTACACAAGTTAGATTACGTTGGGAAAAAGTGAAAGTTTCCCAGTGGCACGTGCGTGCACGGTTTCGCTTGTTTCATAAATGTCAAGTAATTTAAATTGCAGTTTTAAAGCGGTAGAAGTGTCGCTGCACACAGTGGGATAGGTGCAATCTTCTTCAGCTCAGTCGGGATTTCGGGAAGGTTAATAAAGTGGAAAAGTTTGAGATGCTTTAGCGGTGAATTTGGTGTAAGAGATTGCTACTTGCGAGAAAAGTTTTTCAGAGGTATAATAAGTTCAAGAAAATAGTCATGTAACCGATTTGTATTTCATAAAAACATATCAATTTCATGATGATTTTTTTGCTTTTAAACTATTACATGAAAGTAAAGCTTAGCTTGATATTATTTAGTTAAGTGAAAGTTTATTAGCTAATTACATTTATTGATTCTGCAAAGATCATGTTTGCATGGTTAACTGCCAACAAAAAGACTTAAAATCATGAACATGTATGTTTATAACATAAACGATTCCTCACATTTGACCCAGCATGGTGAGCATGGGTTTCCTTCAATTGTTGCGTTTTTCCCGAAATAGTTAAATACATGCTGTACAGTTCGGAGTAATAAAAACAAGCAACATCTCTGTAGCAATTAAACGCAACAAGCGTACCCGTTGTTGATATCGGTCTAAAGCGATTAAAATTTCCTTCCTTCCAGTCGCTCGACTCAACATGTTGCCGTTACCATTATCAACCATTCACTCTCTTCAACCCAATTCGCCACATTCAATGCAAAATCGATGCTGTAATGTAATTATAAATATCGAGCTTTTCATCAACAGCTTCATTTCTGAGGCTCCACATCAAACGAAACCGGGCAGCAGGGAAAGCGTGTGGCCTCGAGTGCGGGATGAAATATTCCATTCATCCTTTTTCCGTCGGATACTTTTCACACATACCCGCAGGTACATACTTTCCCAGAGGAGATATGCTGCTGTGTTGGCTGTAAGGGTGTGTGATGCTTGGAGGGGAGATTTACTTTCCACCAACAACTCGTCCGTATTTATGTGTTTTTCGTTCGTACTGGATTATCCGACCATAGTATTCCGTCGGTAGGCCACACCGCTCGGAGTTTTCCTTGTTTTGGTTTCATCTGGCGCGTTTTCCCTTTTTTCCTCGGGGCTGGAAAAATCCCTGAGGCCTTCAGCTCGTTCCGCTTTATCTCGTTTAAATACGCAATCTTTAAACATGGTACACAAACACACACACACGTGTGGCTATACACACGTACAAACACTGGGTGGTAGCATTAGGATTTTCGGGAAACACAGCCCGCTTCCCGTTTGCCACCCGCCCAGCAAGGGATGGAGGTAATGAATATTTTATCAATTATTAAAAGTTAGCATGATTTTATTAGCCACATTGGTTTGAATATTTAATTTTCGTTTTGGTAGCGCCAGGCCACTGCCCGGGAGCAATGCCTTTCGGTCAGGTTTGCAGATGCGGGAAAAATGAGCCCAAAGTTTAGCATCCTAATCCAATTTCCCCTGCGCTGGACGTGGCGCAGAAGTGAAAGTTCGTGTCCAGGCGGCTCACTCTTTCTCTTACCAAAGAGATTTTCCTTGGGATCCTGTTCACTTTCCTCATCCCCGATTTTTTATTCTGTTACGCCCCCGATGTGTGGCCGTGTTTCCGACTGATCGGTTCACTCCCAGATGTCTTTTCACGTTCCGCGTAGGTTCCGTCCCGCAGTGACCGGCGGGGAGGCTGACATTTACGCAAGACCACTTTGCGCTCAAATCGACCTTCGCCAAAGGGTGTGCAAACAATGTTTTCAAACAACATAGGGTCATTTTAATCAGTTTAAATGTGACCAAAAAGCCTACCACGGGTAAAAAGGGAAAACGGAACTGCCAAACGGACGACCGTGTAGCAGGCGACACCCGTGACGCCGAAGCAGATGTGAATTTTTGTAGATTGGATGTTATGCAAATTGTCGACCCTTTCTTATGTGGGCTTTTTACGCTCGTGTGGCAAAGATGGAGCTTTTTTGTAGGTGTGTGTGTGTGAGACAGTGCGCAGTATGTAAAGAAACAGTGTCAAACGTGTGCGTGCCATGCGAAGTGCTAATGGTTTACAGCGAGCCTCATCGCATTGGTTTTTGGCTCCATTCCGGGTGTACAAGATGTGGAGCGTGTTAACAGCGAAAGGATCGTGTTGTTTTGGGGGCGTTGAGTGCCATCAAAGGAATGGCATGTAATTCGTGCGATAATTTGCCACATGATTCGCTTTTATGTCAATGTACTTCCATTTACAGACATTAAGATTGCCGTATTAATGGCCTTTTAAGGGAGCGATATAACTCTAGAAAATGGCTTAGAACGAACGGATCGATTAGTCTTTTAAAAGTATTGGATAAATTTATAGGAAAAATTGAAAAACAATAACATAACAAATTACAGTATAGAATAGAAAGTGAGGCGCAAATATCAAGCGTTTGATGATCACACCTGAGCAACACAGTTTTAGTGTTTTGCCACATTGATAATCTGATTAGGAATATAATTTAGCACATCGCTTGAAATACGTTGACACCGTCGAGACAACATCAAACAACCAACACACACACACACACACACACACCAAATCAAACTATCAGCTCCTCACCGTGCGAATGTTCTCATACGGTCCCCAAAGCACTCGCCTTAATCCGATCCGAACCGTTTCGACGCTGACTTGCTTACAGTAGTAAATAATCAAATAAACCCTGTCAAACGCTCTGGGCGAAGACTTCTCACACACACGCCCAACCCTACGACACTCTCTGAAATCCCAATGCACATCTCACTTTCGCTTCGCACGTGCATATTGATTTTAAATATTTGATAGAATTTTAAGAGCTTCGTGCTCGGGCGCTGATGTCACGGTACAAGGTGCATGTGTGTTTTGGTAGAAAGAAAATAGTAAAAAGCCGGCCCGATCGAAGCACTTGGAGTCTTGGAAAACTAGAGCAAAGCAAGAAAAAAAATACAGATAGAACTGTACCCAATGGAAGGTGTGCTCTGCCTATGTGCTGCCAGCAGTGAACTACGGGTAATACGAGCTGCTGTTTGATTGTTGTCGTGTATCGTCCCCATCACCATTGCTTTGCGGGAGGGAAAACCCCTCCCACGGTACAATGACAAGATCCAAGAGTGACTATTCGGAGTTGGTTCACTTATTTTTATCAACGCTCATGGGTCTGGGACACGGTGAGGAGGTCGAGAGACTCCCAAAATCCCTCGGAAAGCTTTTGAGGCTTAACAACAAAAAAACAATACAGACAAAACCTGTCCGCTGTGCGGTGCAGAAGCATCGTCCCGGTTACCGTGGCCTGTTTGGGCTGAAGCGGAAAAAGTGTCAGCAGCAACCAAAGAGCGAGCCGCCTCTGCAGGCACCAGAGGCCAACGAGATTGGCTGGAATAAAAGTTAATACATTATGGAGACGATGCCATTCGGTGTTTGGGCCGTAGAAACTCTCGCCACGGTTGGCACTCCGAGCCGAGGAAAGAACCGACCGAAAACGTGGCGGCGCAGGACACAGGAACCGAGCGAGCGCATGTTTTGGATGGATGAATCAGGACACATTCCAAAAGGGGAGGATTGGGAGAGTGGGTAGAAAGGACACGGAAAATAGTCGCGCCTGGATGGGAAGCGATGCGAAACATTCCCCATCTAATTGACTGACGGAGGCTGACAGTGTTTGTAAATTATTTATCAATCTTTTTCCCTCTGTGCGCACGGGTTTTGTACGCGGGCACGAGATTTGTTTCGGGGGGAGAGAGGGAGTTGGACTGAATTGTTTGCCCATGGGAGTGGTGGGAAAGGTTGCGGCAGTACTTTGTTGGTGTACTCGCTACCGCAGGACAGTAACATGCAGTAACAGTAACAGGGAAAGCCAACCGTTACCGCTCGTTACTTTCGGTCGATTCAAACCAAAATGACGATGGGTTGACGATTACCGAACAAATGAGTGTGATCAGTGTGGGTCTTCCAGTGCTGCGGGCTCTCGGTCTCTGCCGCTCCGTAGAAATTCATCTATTTGACGAACCTGACCGGTCTGCAAAACACAACAATCGGTTCGGGGGCTTCCATGTCGCTCGAAAAGTTCACATTAGTGCTAATGAAGAACGACATGCGGCAGTTACTAGGTAGTGGGGACTTTACAAACACACCCAGATACACACACACACACACACATGGAGGAACAAAAGAAACATAATGTACACAGATGTTTCGAGGAGCGATGGTTCGCTCGAGAGAAGGTACCGTCTGCAATTGGGCTTTGGCAAATGGTGGTGCATAATTTAGAACAACACTCTTTCCACGTGAATGGTTCATCGTGGGGACGTTATATTTAGCATGTACAGCCTTGAAAATATGTTATCCAAACGTTACACGACGCCACACTTCGATCGGGATGGGTTCGAAAGAAACCAATAAAAACTAACGCGCTGCAATCAAGTGACATTGAGCCTTTTGCAGTAAAGTATGCAGTATATGTATTCTGCGACGATTCTGCAAACAAATATTTAGGAATGTTAAACAAAATTTCCATCTTTTCGTTATCGACATAAATATTTATGCATCAAAAAACATCCAAAGTGATAAAAATGAGTGTGCGATGCTTTGTTTTTGAGCTTAGTAAAACTCTTTCATTTATTGAGAAATTCATTACGACTTTTTCGTATCATACAATGATTACAATATCCCCAAACATAATCCTTGCTCATATTATTGCATTTGAAACCACCATCTAGACGCTGGGTGGGCTCGATTATAGTTCCATTTTCTTGGGTGCATAATTCACCCAACCGCACGTTGCATTTCCTACCCTACAAGGCACACGATATTTTGACAAGCGTCATGTAACACGTTGAGCATAATTTAGTAACGCTGCAAGCCGTTTGACAACCTGTCTCCCGTTGTGCAGCCGATGATGTACAGCAACAATCAACGTAACAAAGGTCGCGCGTATCAAGTGTCCTTCACCTTTTGGGGCGCTGTGCAGCCAACGCGGCGTCGGTACGGGGTGCATTTTTGGAAGAAAGTGGAAGAGAGTAATAACCGTACGCCTCGAGAGCGCAACTTCACTGAAGATTCATCACTAGAGAGACACTTGATTGTGTGCACTCGAAGGAAAAGTACTTTTCACACACACACACACGCGCACACACATGCTCTTGTTAGAAGAATGGGGAAAGGGTGGGATAAAATGTGCCTTGTTCATTCTTACCCGAGAGCATGTATGACAATTTCACATAACGTCTAAAATGGAGCAACGATTGTCGAGTGCTTAATGAAGTTCCTCGCGTGTAGGCGAAGGTAGGGCGTGTGGTTTTGGACGTGGAAAGCAACATCATTTGTTCGCGTACACCTTAATTTCGCTATGGAAATTTGGCCCAAAAATTGATCGTCGTATTACCGTTAGAATGGGACGTTATTCAAATTTTTGAAGGAGAATTCCACTTCTTCGCTCGGCTGATGCCAATCGTGCTCTTGTCAAGCAGAGCTGTAGAGCAAGCAGAACATGTGACGACACTTTTTTCCCCGGAATCACTTCTAATGAATAAAAAGATGTGTAAAGAGGATGTATGTTGGTGTGTGAGTTTTCCTGCAGTACCTGAACGTCCTGATACGATCTGCTTGCTGTGCCGGGGGCAAACCAGAGTAAATATATTCGTAGCAATGTAGGAACAATCCGAACGGGTGTGGTGGTATTAAGTTTCATTCTTGTCGTGTTCTTTGGTGCTTTATTCTGTTGAAAATTCAGCTTTACCTGTTCATGCCAATTTAAACGCTTTTTTTCACTATTGAAAACCTTTTTCGGAAAGGTAAATATTGCTTTAAAATATATTATTAAGCTTAATGCAAGGGAAATAGCGTAATGTAGCATAATTGATCTTTTCTGAGTGGATCAGTCGATAAGTGCAAGAAGCAGTGTTTGAACCTGATATAAAAATGAAAACAAAAGAAATCCAGAACCTTCTCTTAAAGCCAATACGCCCTTTAGGTCTCTTTAAAACAATGTTCCACATAAACTCAATAAAACCGCCACCATCACCAGACGACAGGCACGTCAAAACCGTCTGACGAAATGAGGAAAACCGAATAATCAACCAACTTGTCAACAGCAATTTCCCACCCCAAAAAGCACAAAGAAATACACAGTTTTGGTAGTGATAAGATAAACCATCGCACGAGTACCCTGCACTACCCCTTCTACCAGACGGGAAACTTTTTATCCACACCGAACGGAGAAACGAGCAGCAGCGGACGTCGAACAAGGTACGGCGAGATAAATTGAGTACGATCCGGAACCATTAGGCGAAAGATTAAACTTTCAGGCGATCGTGAACCGGAAACACGCTAAGTGACAATTTTTGGACGGAAAACGCGAAGCGCCGGCACCAGCAAGCCAACCATAACGACTCGTAACTGCCGTACGGGGTGGGCTGGTGGGCGACCGAAGAAAAACAATCGTTATGCTTCACCGGCGCAAACGGTTATGTCGATGGTGGTGCGGCCCGGCGAGTGTCCGCGCTGTAGGATCCAACCCAATTTAAAAAGTTGCCTTTAGTGTGCCCCGGGATGAAGGGAAACGGGTGCAAAGGCTTTCGGATTTTCGCACTTGTGAACGGATTTGAATAATCATTTCACTCCGAAATCGGAACAATTGGGCTGGGTGACGGGTCGGCGGTCTGGTCGTTCTAGCGTAACCGGACTGAGCTACTGTCTTCCCAGTAGGAAGTGAAAAGTCACGCGGGCATTGATGTGATAGCTGCGATGATGATGATGATGGAAAGGATAAAAGTTCGTTCCATCGGAAAGCAGCGAACGTAAAATCGTGATTGTAGTTTAAACCTTTGTTTATGGAGTAGGATTTCGGAGCATCGATGGGAGGGATAAGAACCGTAAAAATAAATCAAACTGTTGTGAGGAAGTTTTTGTCTTCGAATAACGTTTCGGATGTTGTATCAAATTCTGTGTGCATGGGAAATTCATGGAGACGCCCAGTACTTTAAAGAAATGGAGACGCATGGTTTTTCACGCAAGTAACGAGCAGACGACAGCACTGTACTGCCTCTTACAACAGTTCATGGTTTGAATATTTAAAATAAACAACGCTACGGGGAGATTGTGAAACGTATCGCATCGTCTTGCACGCCTTAACCTTTCCTAAAATACAATCAACCCGGTTAATGAACCATCTAGGGTAGATTGTATTTGAACATCTTTAGCTAATATTTATCGACCATCAGCATGATGAGATCCGGCCCTACCTCCAACCGCCACCGCAAGCGTTATGAACCACGAGCTACGAAGTTTCACAGAGATTTCATCCAAGCTTTAATTACGCCATTTCGGATGGATTGTGTGCACGTAATGTGTTTTAATTTTCCCTGCCGGCGGGATACACGTGCTCGCATTTTCAAACAAAGTCATTCGCCATTGTCTCCTGTACGCCCAGCAGCGAGCACAGTAAACACTTCATAAAAATTATATAACCCACTCCGACAACGCACGCCCCGTCTTTATCAAAGTGCGGACTTACGAGGATGGGGTTAAGGTACTCTTATGGGAGGTTTCCCAACACTTCATTCTCCCCCCTCGTCGTCAGCATCGTTATAAGACGACAGCTGCTAGCTGAACCCTCTCGCAGCTTAATGACACTTCGCAAGCAGCATAAACATGAACATGTTGTATTTGAGTGTAGGTATGTGTGTGTGTGTGTGTGTGGGTGAGTGTGTGTAAGCGCTCGTTGCAGCTGCTAGAAGCAAACCATGAGCGGACGGCACGGTTCATCTTATCATCTTTTAACCCAAGACAATCGCCACCGTCACTTTTCCTAACCATGGCGGTGCTAGTGGTGGTGATGGTGGTTGTGCGAGCGAAATCAAGTTGTTCGAAGGTTAGTTGTCAAGCCGTGGCCACACTGTGGTAGTGGTGTTGTGTTAGGGAACAGCGGTTAAACAAAGAGAGGGAGAGAGAGAGAGATCGAGGAGCTACTTACATAAATTTATACTAAAACATTTAAGACGCCACCGTGTCTGCGTCAATGCCTCGTATTGGAGGACGAAAGCCGATAGGGGAACGGGGTGTGTGGGTGAAAATTTGCAAACATGATGAAAGTCAGCTCCATCTCGCAGCAGTGAAATGCGCAACCAAATTCCAACCGTCCCCGGCATGCGGAAAGGATGCCAATGAAACGTTACAACCGCTGACAGTCGCGTGCGGGGAAAGATACACCTATGTGGGAGGTTGTGTACTTATGGGTGTATTGCAGACGGTGAGAGTCCAGGAGGATGGAGGATGAAAACGTAGAGGTAGAGATTTTGATTGGTGTGGCAAAACGGTCGTTAAATCGATCGAATATCAAATTTTATTGCGCAACGTGCTAAAGTCTCACGAGTCCCATACGTTCCATTAAAAAGGGAATGTGTTTGTTTAAGGATGGGAAGGTTTCTCGCTTTAGCAGTGGGTGTATGTTGTTACCTGTCTCATGTCACCTGTCAAAGCAACGGTACAATGATGTGGCTAAACGTGAGCGTTCGGTTAAATGGGTTGGTAGAGCGAAAAAGAAAACGGCTCTTCGAATCGAGGACGTGTGATAGTTTCGGTTTAATCGAGACCTTTTCGTGACGCAATCAAGGGCCGGGCGGGTGGGAAGAGGCCAGATAATGAAAAAAGAGTGTCAACGTTATTTTGCGGTGGTTTGTTTCAGTGTCATTCACCGTGGTTGACAGGTTTTGGTGGGGACATTCGAGGTCAATGCGGTTTCAATTACACAACCGCTTATTTTAAGCGACAGAGCATTACAACGTTTGATTAATGTTGCACCGGATTGAGTTGATTGAACATGCCATACAATCCATAGCTTGCAATACGTTGTTATGCTTTATTTCAACATGGTTCGTAATACTTTTTATTTAAAAAAAAAACTATAAATTTTTATTCTCACACAAAATCTACGGAACATTCGGTCTAATAAATAGATCTCTGGAGAGGCACATGATCTGCTTCATTTGCCTAATAATGTGGAAATGGAAACCCAGCAGGGAGGGAAAATAAATTACACTCCACGCAAACCCCAGATAGTCCCAGCGAGCAAGCACACGTACGTACGCAGAGGCATGGTCGAACCACTTGCTTAAGCACACACACACACATACACTCATGCACAAACACGCAGACAAAACTTTCACACATGCTACAGCCCACAAAGCCCACTTGGCGTCTTTTTCATTATGAAGCTAAACTGTACAACAACATGTTAATCGCATTATCCCGGCTTAGCAATCCAACGATATCAGCTCCCGATCCGAAAGACTTGCCTCCTCGCCTACGCTGTGTTCACATAAAATATAGCACTTTACCGAACCGAAGCTATACGCCAGCATAACCATCCGGCCCTCCGACTTCGAACAACACACACACACACACACGCACACGAACGATGATCTGGCCTTTCTGGGCACAGGCCCTCCCGGAACAGACACACAGCCGCTCGATTATCAATTTCTGAAGCTAACCTGTTCATAGATTTTGCTTTTACTTACACTTTGGGGAGGCATCATTTAGTCTCGATACACCCGGGCAACGAAGGTGCAGATTTTGCAGCTTACGATCAAGCAAAGAAACGTGTCTCCGCGGCCTCTCAGCCCCCGCTCCCGAGGCTTTGTGGCCGTGGGTATGTTTCCCTTTCAATTTGATACTATGATATTGTTTGCGTTATCTGTTTTGTGTATCTTTTCGGAAAGGAAGTTGGATCGTGCGGTGCCCTGGTGCTGGTGGCAAAGGTAGTCGATTCATCCGGAATCACACACACACGCACGTGAATTTGGCACACGCATTGTGGGGCCAATGAAGCAACAAGGGATAGGTTCACACTGTGAGCATGGACAGTTGGCAAATGGACAAGTTTTAATCAGTGATTTTTGATAATTTTATGTTATAGAATTCTCGTCGTTTGAGTGATATTAATAATATGATATATTTTTTATTCTGTTGATTAGACGCATTTACAAGATACACAAGAATCATAAATCGTTGATGAGGTTTTTTTTTATAATTCTTTGTACAGTTAAAAAAGAGAGTAGGGACGGAGATTCTAGCATATAAATCAAATCAATCTAGTTCCAACCATTCTAGACCACGTAAAGGCTTGAATAATTGGTGATTCGTCCTCATTTTTTCATTGTTCTGAAAAAAACAGTACCTCTCAAGTTATGGTGCAACGATATGAAAAGAATGCATTCTGGATTTCCCGAATTAAGAACCATTCAACGAAAGCACGTCGAGCGGCGATTTGATGGATGAACTTCTTTCGGAAGGTCCGCTCAACAAAGCACACTGCATTGTGCTCTTTTTACCCAACCCAACGTCCACTCGTCCTCCACATCACTGGCCATATTTCAGCCAGATAAAATCGGCACCCATCACCAATATCAATTAATTCAACAAATATCAGCAATTATAATAATGCCCCGTTTCCATATTTCATCGCTGGAAGTAATCCTCGCGGCATACGGACGACCTACATTCCGGGACTCTGTCTTTCTCTCTCTCTCTCTCTCTCTCTCTCTCTCTCTCGTTATGTACGTGGTGCATTTTTTGACTTTTCCCACGAATCACGTGCCCAATTCGAGCACTCATATCCATCACGCGGGTTCTTGGTGGCAACGAGGATTTTCTCCCCCATGCCTTCCCTTTGTTGGCATTCAATCCCTCGAGTTTGGTTTTCGCTTAATTCGTTCCCATTTATTTTTTGTTTTATATAAACCGACTGAGATGCACCGAGAGTGGAATGTGTGGATGTGTTTGGAATGTTGGTTTGTATTTTTGTTGTTCGAATTCATATCGTTTGCCTTTCATTCTTCGATGGCACACAGATTCGGCGGGATCCTTTTTTTTTTAGCGCTCGCACACCCCACACCTGTACACGCTGCACAGGACGGAATCAGATAAAAGCGGATAAATATTTACATAACTTTGATTAATTTGTTCATCGTTTCGGTCGGCGGCCAGCGTCCACCATTCGCCATCCCGTGATGGTTAGTTATTCTTTTGGGGGAGCACTGCGATTGTGTGCTTCCTTACACGAATATCAAACACAGGAATCG
>AXCO02002350.1:0-28163 GCA_000473525.2 Anopheles melas | reverse complement strand
CAGTTTGTCTGCCCCGAAGACGATGACAGTTCGCACACGCTCTAGCTGTTTCGTGAGATCCGTTACGATTGGCAGTCGAGAAAGTTTCTTGCCGGCAGACAGGCACAAACACACGAGGATCAATGACGAGTCGGTGCTTTTATCTAATGAAACACATTCTTCGATGAGTTTTGGTTGGTTGGTTTTGTTGCCCCCGCGGGTGAACTTGACGATAAGCGAAAAAGCAATTTCCCGCTCCCGCAATCGGTAGAATGTTTGGAATTAGACACACGCACGGACGCTCGCTGAAGCTTTGAGAAATTAATGCGCTGCTCGGGTTATACATCAAACCCCTATAAGCGAGATGAAGACGTGTTGAATAGTGCTGTTTGCAACAAAGACAGCTTTATTACCATTTTCATTTGTGTTCACACCGTGTGCTTCGGTGAAGGAAAGCTGTGGAATAGACTACGCTACAGCGAATCTTTTGTATGTGTTTGTGTGTCCCCGTCCGATTGTGTAAACCGTTGTAGGAAAAAAGAAGTACGCGTAACTACTTCTGGCGTGCATTGTTTTATTGCACAAAACAGCCGAATGTTGCTGCCACTGACACGTGATACATGCCTGCGAACGGAGCAGTGGATATGACCTCGTAATGAGTGGTTTAGTGTCTTGGAGTTCTCCTTTTCTATCCCTGCCGGAACTAGCACTGCACAGGCTGCGAAATTATTCCTCTCGAATGTACACCGGGTACTTCCGTCTGCCAACCAACAAGAGGTTAGCGTAACTCCATGGAGCACAATGTACATTCGTACACACATGTGAAGCAGAATAAAGCACATCTCGGGATAGCATTGGGATGTGGATGTGAGAGGAGAAAGAAAACCGAACAAAAAAAGCAAGATTCCCAAGCGGTAGCGGTTGTACACTGCTGTGTGGCATGGAATCAAGATTCGCACCTCACTAGCTAGGAAGGAGATTTGGGAGGATAAAGCCACCAAAAGGATCTCGGGTGCAACTGTTCAACTTCCGTCAGACGCCACTAGCTTCTACTGCAAACGTGAAACTCTACATTCCAGGTCTTTTTTTTATGGCTCGAATTGTGTCGGAAAGACGTGGCCACGGTGAAGACTAGTGCCGCCTGATACACCATCCACAAGAGAGAACATTCTTGTGTTGTGTGTACCTACTTCAACCCACATACGCCACCAAGCCGTTCATCCTACCTGCGCCGGTCTAGCTCATTCGGGATCCGCAACCGCGCCAGGTTACGGTTAATAGTATCATCGCATCAGCGCATACTCTTACAGTGCAATGCGGATGCTTTCTTTATCTTGAATTGGTTCTCCATCGCCCCACTTGATCCTTGGCTCTCTGTTGCACCAACGGCAGAAAAGGAATATTAAATGACGCTCAAACAACAGCACCAAGAACAGTGTGTTTCTTGAAACGCGTGGTGAAGTTTTCGGCTTCCTCTCATCCCCCCCCCGCCACAACTTGTAAAGAAAGGTAAAGCCAAAACTGATTTAGTTTCCGGACGGAGAGGATAATATCGCAAAAGCACAACAGCGCACCGGCACCAGCATCACAACACTTCAGGTGAGCTTTTGTGAAGCATGCCGGGATTGTTTTCTGTATTTCGGGCGAACAGGCAGCGGAAAGTTCCTGTGCAGGTGGGCAATGTGCAACTTCGTTCCGGAGCAACGGAGATCAAGTTGACAGTCGGATGAAAACAGGTGATAACGGGGTTAAGAGAAAGGAAAGCGAGCGATTTGCAGACAACAAGCGGAATAGTGCGGGCGCAAAATCAAGCCCAGGGTTGGAGTTTCCACAATTCTGCAAAGGGATAACGCACACACACACACACACACACACACACACACACACACACACCGTGTGCCCCGGTCGAGTCGAATGTACCGAGCGGGATTTTGCGCCGAGTTTCATTTCAAGCAAAGCAGAAAGTATTTTCTTGTAAACGAACTGGCGCACAATGCATAAACAATGAGCGAGCGAGGGTCGTTTGGTGGGGCGCGGTGGTTGCAAATATTGGTGGTGCAAGAAGCAGCAATACAGCGTTAAATTCCGGGCGAACCAGGAACACGTTCAGCGGGCGAACGGAGCAGGTTGCTCGGTGAGCTCAGAGTTACCAGTTAGACGGTGTTGTTAGTTCTCTCGGCTGGTGCAAGGGTTAAGATGTTCGTATCGGTGCAGTACTTGCTACTATGAAGGGGGGGAAACCCCACACAAAGATTGTTTATTAATTTTGTGCTGTGTGTCATGATTGGATAAAAGGCTTAACGGATCGACACGATCGTTGTCTTAAGATCAATATATGTTCATTAGTGTAAATGGCTTTGGATAGAGACTTCGTTGCATCACGTGCAGGTGATTAAGTGCTACCAGATTGTTATTAATATTCGTTGTGTGTTTTCTATGGCGAAGGATGTAAATTATAGGCCTACAATAGCTGGAATAGGCTGCATGATCAATCGACTACTACATACTTGGAAAATATCATGAAAATTTAAGCATTAGGTGGCATAATGATTGCGGATACTTAAACTATCCCTTTTTGGGAGTGAATTTAATTATGTTGCTAAGAGTTGCAAAGGATCTTTAAAGATCTTATCTGTTCGGACCGTTCTTGTTCGTAATCTAGAACCTCCACGAAATCAATCGCGAAGAAAGATATATTCAACGAAATGACACCTTCCCAAATATATGTGATCAACTCAAACTTCTTGAACTTTGTTGTGGTTGAGCTTTAGCATTGTTAGGATTCTTATGGTTTTTATTTTCTCAACGTTTGAATTTCCATATTTCCGATGCGGATTTATAGGAACAGTTTCACAGATTTCAGTACGTACCGGCAGCGCTCGAGCGAAGAATGTCGCATCTAATAAACATCAGCAATCAAAAGCCATAACTCTAATGAGCAGCTAAAGCAAAGCTCTTCCAATGCGAGAAGCTACGGCAGTCATCCGCGAATGTTGGTCGTAAAGCTTACTACCAAAAAAAAAAGAGAAACGAGCAAGAAAAGAGAAAATAAAACGAATAAGAACATCATGCTATCAGTTTACCCGCGCTTACCCATATTAGCTTCCCTGCCTTTGCCATGCACGACAGCATTTTATGAGCGAAGCATTCCGGCGGAAGAATTAGAATGTGCCGCGCGGAATGCTTTATGATTTCACCACCAAGCTGAACGACGAGCAAGACGTAGCAGCAGCCGTGCTGCAACAACAAAACAACGCAAAGCCCCCAAAAGAAACAACATAATTCCGCGTAGCGTTCTGGCGGTGTGTCAGAGGACGGATTTTGTACGTTCCGGAAATTTGTTCGCCGTTCTATGTTAGATCCAGCGGTACGGGGCACGTGGGAGTTGGAAAGATGGGAAAAGAAGGTGAACGCAAAAAAAACGTGATGGAAAATGCCAATCATTTTCACTCGAGTGCTTGCCGTCGAGACGCTGCGAGGCAACATTTAGTTAAACATGGCAATAAGCGGGGCACGAGGGCGTCAGGATGTGCTCTTTTGTTGGCCGTGGTTGGCTGCCGCACAAGACGGAAGCAAACGGGAGCACCGGTACCGGACACGGCTGGGGTGGGGCCATGTTCTATTTGAAAAGCTTTAATCACATTACACCTTCAAATCCCGGTACGCGTGGCACACGGCGACCCGGGCGCCTGTCACCTTTAAATACTGTGGGGCCGTGCGTTCCGGGAAGTGTTTTTATTTCTGCACCTTTCTTGTTTGGTGAGGGGCTGGGGCAAGCGGAACGTTCCGCTTATCCTGTGAAGCTGAGTGGCTCAGCGGTACGGTTAGCCCATGGTGTTGCCCAGGGATCATAAGGCATCATATTATTAGTGTCGTAAAGTTGCTCCGACCGGCTTTCCGGCGCCTTCAAAACGGGTTTCGCCCAGATGGATGGACTGATGGATGCTGGGATGTTTACCTCACTCTACTCTTCCAGGCATAAAAAAACCAGTCTCTATTTTTGCAATGTATGTGGACGCCTGCTGAAGCTCGAAACCGTCCGATTCAATTGAAACTACCTTCAATCTGACAGGTTGCTTCTGGGGTGAGCGGGTTTGCCCGAGGAAGAAACAGAAGCAAAGGAACATGAGAACCAAGAAACCCGATAGAAAAGAAGGCTGGCTGTGAGGATGCTCGCTGCAAGTCACCTTTGTGTGTGCGTGTTTTTGTGTGTCTTTTCTCTGCGTGTGTGTGTGTGTGTTTTAGTCGATCTCTAGCCGGGGAGGCTGATGAAGTCGACGAGCTCTCGTAAAGACAAATCCCTTAAAAGCCCTCTCATACATATGTTTTTACGAGACAGACCGAACATCACGCGTGGCATATACCAGAGTGTTCCAGGGTAACCTTTTCTTAACCCTTATAAAACAGTAGACACCGACGCCGGCAGTAAAGGGAGGTTTCCCCATGCCACGTGAACTACGCAACAGCCGTATCCTTTGAGCGAAACTCTCGGCGACCTTTTGCCCCTTGGACGTTTCAGTGGAACAGAGCGATGGGGATGGTGGACAGGTTGGGAGACTTGAAAATATCTCCACCCCAAGCTCACTCCACGAGGAAGACAGATTGAGATGAGCAACGACGGCGAGGAACTTTCGGTATAAATTTATTAAAAAAAAAACAAAAGACGACAGATTCGAAGAAAGTTCAAAGAGGGCTTCGTCCGTTCGGCAATGGCGCGGGAGCGAGGGTTTTCCCCGATTGATGTGGGCCGCTCTAGCTTGCCAGCTTAACGACCGGCTTCCTCAAAATTTGATACATTTTGATTGAAACCCCCCCCCCACACCCACCACTTCCCCCGGACAATGTCAGATCAATTTGCGACGATAATTATGACGAAAAGCGACAGCCACCTGTCAATGGGGTAAAAAAGATGGTTCCTCTTCCCCGGTACAGGTGTGTCATTAGTGGGTTGAGAGGAGTTGATGAGAGGCGGCGGAGGGGAGCAAAATCTCGTCACCTTTTCCTAAGCGCAGCTGTGGGTGTTGAGTTTCGAAGCCCAGTTGCTAGAGTTGTTATAATAATTTTGGGCCCTTTTCGCGTGACCTTCCTGGCAGCGGCAGCAGCAGCAGCAGCAGCAGCATCGTAGAAGCTTTCGGTTTCACTGTCTTTTGTTTGATCATCCGGATCATCCGGCCGGATAAGCCGGGTGCTTACGGGCAGTTGACAGTTGACGTAAAGACGTGAAACGATCCACTCGACGCCTTGGTTGCGCCGTTGAATGCTGGCGCGGTAAACCGCTTTGAAGCCGCATTTTCTAGAATTGTTTTAACATAATTGAAAACATTTCATCATTCATTTAAGAGCAGGCGAAGCACAATGTTCGCCGTCTGCTACAATTATCTAGTTAATGTTTTGTTGAGGCCGGGCCGGGCCTCAGCCGCTAAAAGTCGCGACGCTTGCGGCTTTCTCCCTTCCAGTATAAACGATTCCCCTCTCCGTAAATGGTCCCCCCACCAACAGAAGCCTCCGAACAGCCTCCGCGAAACCTTTTTATGTGCGCGGGCGCCTGCCGAGCGGAATCGCTTGAACCGGCACCATGAGCTTTATGGGCAAACTTAATAGAATATGTTTTACGGTCCCTTGCGGCCATAAAGGAATAAAAGCATAATTTACTTGCAATAAAGCGCGCTGCATCACCCTCCCAATTCCTTTTTCGCTCACTCGATCGACAGCTTTTCCATGGTACCGGCTGCCGACAGACAGACAACGCGGCACCGTGATTGACATGTTCCCGGTTCGTGCGTGCGTTGGCCGTGCAAAGGGAGAAAGTTTTTTCTTTGCATATGCCCAAAATCCCGCACTTCCCGGGGCACGGGCAGGAAATGTGAAAAATGGCCATCCTAGTGATCCACTCTCGCTCTCGAACTTCATTCAATGTTTCGTTTATCGCTCGTTTGAAACTGACACTGCCGGACGGGGGCCAAATGGGACAACAATTTTTCGCTTGGTGGAGCCATTTCCACCCTCTGCCATGGGAGGGGATGAGCAGTTATTTTGGGCAGATTGTTGTCGGGACCCGTTGTCTGTTTCGTCTCTCCGTAAATCTGTAAAGCGCATCCGTTCCTGGGGGGATGAGAAGAAAAAAAAAAGCAGTAAGCTGAAAGGAAAAATCCACCCCGAAAAGAACACGTCCCAGTGTCCGTGAAAGTCATTTATTCAAATTAAATTTCACGTCCACCCAGGTTGAGCATAATTCATATTTATTGTTCAACTTTATGGCCTCTGCTTCGGCGCCTGAGTGTGTGTGTATTTGTGGCTTCTTTGGGTTGGTATTTCGGCACAGTGTAGGCTATAAAGTTTGAGTCCTAGCAGTGAAAATCGTTGCTCTAGTAACGCTTTGGCCAAGCATGTTGCTATTGGTTTGATACAGGCAAAATGGATTTTGTAAAAAAAAACTGGCATAATGGTGGAAGGTGGATTAGACAGTGACAGTGAGTGGTTCAAGGGTCCACCAAAATCCAATAGGTCACGACACTATAATATGGTTATTTTAAAATTCTATTATATTTTTGCAGGCTTGAAATACTCAATAAAAATCGCAAATGCATCCCATTGGATTCAATGTTCAATAAAATGATTACCACATATTAAAAAATTATCTGATAGAAATGAAAAACAGCAAAGCTACCTCTGCATCAAGTAAAACACCATTCAAGAAGATCATGTGAAATCAGATTGCAGATGAAAAGCATAAAAAAGCAGCTCATTACATACAGCATATAAATTGAATAAAAAGGCAATCAGTCGCACGAGTACAACCCCTCCACGTCGCTCGTTCGAATGTCGATGTAATGTTGCAACAGAGTTTTAACTGCGGCACAATTGTCATGTTACGGGAAGAGAGACACATTTGTGTCCACTGCCCACCAGATGATCATTATTTATCTCTTCCCTTTGCTTTGCAGCCTCTCGGGGGTGTGTGAGTGTGTGCTGATCGGATCCAATGGCGCCAGTTGATATCTGTAATTTTTCGCTCACTTTCGTTCGAATTGCATTTCCACTGTGTTCGACCAAGGCAAAGAGTTAGAGCGATGAGCTGCGGGGAGGGGAGATGCAATTCATACAATTATTGTTTGAGCACAGTAATTCACCACCGATGTACACACGGGATGCAGATAATGGGGCCGATTGTGTAATGATGCTAGCTGATGATATGTTCGCAACGATCTGAGTGGATTTTTTTTTCGTGCTGTCTACTTTTACAGGAGCTTTTTTTCCTCCCCCGGCAACATGCACTCCTGCTGGGGGAGTATGTTGAACAAGCGTTGAGATTTTTGTTGCTTTCGTTCAACCTTTCCAGAGCATGAGGGAGGCAGACGGTATTACACAATAATCGATACAGTATTGTTGATTCGGTATGTTTTCTTTCTTTCCTTCCAGTGTGGAATCTGCGTCTAGGTGTATTATAATCATTTTATCATCCCGTCTGTGCGTGAGTGAGATTGTGCGTTGGTGGTTTGAAGCAATAAAAACTCACTTAAGAAACAATCGTAATCGTTTGTAAATTCAACCAAACCATCCGGCCACCGCGAGTCTATCGATGAGTTGGTAGTAGCTGAAGGGCTAAGGTAAGTAGACACACACAACAACAACAACAAAAACTCACAATCTTTCGGTCTTTGTTCCGGTGGAGATTTTTTTACCTTAACGAGACCAAAGGGAAGAGAGAGAAATGGGTAGTAGCATGCGAGATCGGAAAAATCCTGCCTGCCGATTTTTGCTTCCATTCGCATTTAAATAAATAATGAGAAAGGATCAAGAAGGCAATCCAAACAAAAGGAAGTGCAACCCCTTTTTTTAATATCATCCGTCGGAAGGTCTACCGTTGGACACCTTCACGAGTGTTTCGATTGCACCCTTTTCTTGCTCTCTCCCTCTCTCTCTTCAGTATACTTTAAACTTTTTTTTCATTTTTCTCCTAAAGCTTGCGGTGAGTGGGGTGCAACACAAAGGAACGATTCCATTCTCAATCCCTTTTTTCCGATCCCGAGCAGCCAGACCTGTCCGGAGGGTACGCGTGACCAATCTGGGCTTTTGTTTATTGTAGGCCCGGATTTTTGTTTTTTGATTTTTGGTAAACGAAACCGAACTGGCGGAGGGTTTTTATTTTTTGTTATTTCTGTTGCTGTCAACCGGTCGGAAAATCTGGACCCATATTGCCACAGACCCAACGGGTAAATGGTTCCGTAATGGTAGAACAACGCCCGGAAGAGAGGACATCCTCATTATTGTGTGAGCGTGGGTAAACAGCTCGCGGATCGGGGCACATGAAAGTGAATCCGTTCGTTTTGCTTTGCCGATTTTGGCATCGAGCAGAATGGCGTAATTCGTCACTTGCTAGGTCGGGAGTCGCACAGTAAATGTGACAACGGAATCTTCTGACATGAGAGGAGGGAGAGGCGGTTTTTTATGTTGTTGTCTACGGCTACTGCACGAAAGCAACCTGCTAAGGACGGAAATTAGTAGGTAATCAACTGAAGAATGGCAAAATAAGCAAGACTTTGGTTAAATGGGGGGGAAAGGGGCCCTTGACCCACGGTGCGATCATCTAGTGGAGAGTTTTTTTTCCATTCCATTTTGTTCGCGACCGAGCTAGTCCGCCCCGATCAGGGTCGAGTCGTATTTAAATGGACCTATTTCAACATAAGTCCCTTGGGACAGGACTTCCGTTTCTTTTCCTGCATTTTTTTTGTGTGCGTTGCTTTTGTATAAGTCGTCCAAATGCTGGATGTACTGTACTATGAGAGGGTGGAAGTATGGTGACATGCCTTGCTTATTTATTTGACCCAACGGAAAATGAGAAACTGGGCCGAGGGTCGACCCAGCGAGTAGCCATATCGGTTGTTCTTATCTTTCTACCAACGAGTACTTCTAACCGGCTTCCCGGGAGCACTGTTGATCGGACTCTTTTTTTTCATTTCATTGCAATGCTGTTATTTTCTTTTCCCTTTTCCGGTTTCGTTCCCCGCATAGGGCACGGTCACGGCTTGAATAATGACATCAAACGAAACATAAAAATTGTCCACTACGGAGCAGACGGTACGCGCCATCCAGGAGCTGGCATGTTGAAGGTGGCTCAGAAATGAATTACACCAGCATGGGGATGTGTAAAATGAGGAGACGGAATGCTGCCAGAAGACGAACGGTGAAGAACCCAACATTAATGGGGTTACCTATCATGCTGGTAGCGGATTGTTAGGAAAATTAGGTTTTGAATCTGGCAGCAGTCGTGTAGTGTAGGCGATGGTGTATTTTTCATTCCCAAGCGGAGGGTGGAAGGGACAAATCACAGTTCATGACACCATTATTAAGATGGGCGAAATAAATCCATTTTAGTGCCGAAAAGGTTAACCATAAGGGGAGGAGGGTTGAGGATTAAAAAAAAAGAAGGTTGAGAGTAGGATCCTTCAGCGTAGTTTATTTGAATTGAAAAATTCGTGGAATTGGAATCGTTTCCTCCTAGGTGACAATTTTGCTATAAACCGTTTAGAAGGAAGCATAAGCATGAGATATTTTCAAAATCGGAAGGTTGGTTCGGAAGCTGTTCTTTTCCATCTATAATATTCTGGTATAGGGCATAAAATCTTGTTTGATAAAGATTACTATCTGATTCGATACACATTCAAATTGGGTACGCTACCTATAGGAAAACTCCATAACTATTAAAAGCAATTTATTGCCACGGGATGATCCAAGTTATTTCTAAATCGCCTACCCACAATCAAAGCAACTCAAAGCTCATGATCGCTGCACACAGATCAGCCGGATAATTGGCTTACGAAAAAGAAACAGTCTTTTCGAGCAGTAGGATAGGACGTACTGTCCAATCTGCACCACGAAGTGGAAAGAAAAACTCCACCTTCGTTGGAGCTAAGAATCGAAAATCAATGAGCTATTTCATTTTCGTTCTCCATTCCCCGGCTTGTCGAACAAGCCCGATCGCACCCCCGTCTGTTCGGCACACTTTACGTGCAAGCCTTTCTGCCTTTTGCCAGTTCATTGTTAGTACTGTGGAGCGCAAATGACGTGAGGCAAAGCAAGTGCTTCAGCTACGGTGTGAGACGTGTGCAAACCCTTCGAGCGGCTTTGTCGCCGGTCATCCTAGCAGCTCGGCAGTTGGATGGCTCTTACCGGGGGAGCCGGGTCTACCCCAGAAGGCGAAGACACGAGAAGAAAAACATTCCTCAAGCGCACATTGCCGGCACATGTTCGGTGGCCATTTCTTCACTTCACTAAAATTCCTCATGCAAGCGTCAATCGTCTTCAGAGGAAGATAGTCCTTTTTGAGCAAACAGTTTTCTCCCTCTGTCCTCTGAATGTGCTTCTGGGATGGATGGAACCATCGCACGATTCCATCCTTTAGTAGTAGCATCGACATAAAAAAGGAAGCACCTTCAGCAAGTGAGCAATTTGTGGATGCCGTTAGGGAAAGTGCGTGTATTGCTTGTTCGTTTGCTGTTGTTGTTTTTTCGTTCACTGGTCTCCTCATGCCACATCAAATTGCGAGCCACACCTTTGCCTAGCCTGGTTGGTACGTTTGCTGGCAAGACACACAAGCGTGGTTGATTCTTTGCCGGTACGCCGCAGGACTACACTATCACTGTACTCTGTCGGTGAGTCAATCTATGTCTTGGGGTGTTCGGGCGAGGGATGAAGGATCTCTGTCGAAGCAAAATCAACATTCCTGTGTTCGTTTTGGTGGTATGTTTTATTTGCACACCTTAGACACACCCACACACACTCACGTACGTGGAGAAAATGCTTTGAACGGGAAGACGTTCCCACCAGACCATCATGGTGTTGGCGGTCCCAGTTTCGGAAGGTGCGCTACCGAAGAGTTTCACGATGGTGAGCTGTTTTGTTCCAACCAAACAGTAGTGTGCGGTGAGTTTGATGCTCTGTTTTTGTTTGACTTGAAATGTGGTTGTATTTTTTGTGTTCAGTCTTCAGACTTATGAACAAACTCCCTTTTTAAAGTAGCCAACAATCGGTGGTGCTGGTGGTGGTGGTGGTGGTGTTAGAATGAATAGCATTTCTATCGGATTCCAATTGCATTAGTGGCTGTGGTTTGGGGTAGTTGCAACTACTACTCAACCATTAATTCTCCAATGCAGTGTGTGAGTGAGCTGCTGCAGCAGTAGTTAGTTTGGTACGAAAAAGTGATTTACAAACAACTTTCTCAATCAATTAGCAAAGCATAATTGAGTAGATTGAGAGCTAAATAGGGGTTAATGTTAAAGCAAATGGGCAACTCAGCAATTTCTTCAGCAACGAATGCTATACACGTTTTCATGGTATTTTCCATATGGAGAAATGTTATTTTTTATATTTGGTTACTAGTTCAAGAGTAGGGTTTCACATTGTTTTTCTCTTATCGGTTTAAAGCGGTATATACTCTTCAATCATCTAAACCGCTCTGAACATAATTAAAGATGTAAATCTTCTTAAGCGTAAGAAAAAAGTTATAATCAAACCGTTTTAGCCTCATTTAAATAAAAGAAACATTAATGTCACATTCATGATAGCAAATAGGAGCCATTTATTCTAAAAATAACACCGATCGATGAGCTGTTCTTTATAAAGACATGATTACGAAGGTTATTTTTGCATGTCAAGTACTCCGAGAAGCTTTAACACAACAAACAATGTTAATTAGCCGGCCCTTTGGGCACTGAATTCGAAACAAATAATAATTGTATATACCTAATAGCCTGATTGTATATACCAAAACAAAAAATAATTGTATATACCTAATAGCGATTTCCGGAAATGATCCAAGTTACTGGAGGGGGTTTTTGCCGAAAACGGAATAAACTGAGGGAATCGTAGTACCTTTACTGAGTGAGGTTTATGTAGCTTTAACGCGCACAATGTAATTAACTAGTACATTCTAAACCGTCCTTTAATCACTACCCATCCACACAGCTGGTACCTTTTTTCTTCGGCTCGCCTCCCTGCTCCCAAAAGGAAATTTTCTGTTAGCACATTTGCATTGCAACACGATACTCATTAGTGTGTATCGAACGGTGCGGCTCAATTCTAAACATCCCACCACTGCAGTCATGCAGGGCTTCGGCGAGTGGGAATTAGAATTGCTGATTAGCTGCCTGTGAATGTGGTGTGTGTGTTGACTTAGCAGCTTGAAGCTGTTGTACCAACTCGGTGTCGGTGGGTCCGGATGTTCTTAAAGCAAACCACCAACAAATGCTACTTCGCTCGTATCTTTGTTAGATGTAGATTTAACGGATGCAGAGCCGGAGTGTTTCACCGCCGATTGCTGCAGCTTCAATTTAGAAGACACTCGGGATCAAATGATCGGCCCCATCCCACCGTCTGCTCTTGCTGCCCTTCTGGAAACCTGGAAAGGATAAACTGAACGCATAATTAATAAGATTATAGAAAACCGAAGGTAGCGAAACTAAACACGGGCTCGGATATTATTAGTACCGCATGTTAGCAGAAGGGGACGTGTGAAAGAAGGACAATGGATGAACATGGCCGGTTGACCGGTGTTCAGGCTGTGTTGTTTTAGTGGATTAGAACACACAGAGAAAGAGAGAGAGAGAGAGCGAAGCGACTTCCGTGTTCTTGGGCACCCTGTGTGTATATCGTACGGATCGGGCCAGCACGTTATGTGTTGCTTTTAATTACTATCGAACGAGGCTATTGATTCGATTAGCGAAATTAGTTAATGCGCTCAGATTACTGCCCTTTACCCTGGACTTTGTGTATGCGTCCATGTGTGTGTGTGTGTGTGTGTGTGTGTCTAGTCCTGTGACCTCTGAGGTGAAGTGAATTAAAGCGGTTAATTATTTGTTGTGTCCGGTAACGTGAAGCGCAGGGAAACGTAGTGAAACGCTAACATTTAATGGGTAAAGAATGAGCCCTTCTTAACACGTGATGCATGATCTTGGTTGATGTGGTTCACTACAATCAACCATTAATCAGGTTAGCTGCAGCTGTAATTGATGGATATTAAAATTCTGCAGACGACGAAAACTCCTCGATTCCTTGCAAATGATATTGAATTAGGTAAAATTTGTTCGTTAAAAAGGCTAATTCGAGCATCTTACGCTTATCAACTTGATTCTGATTAATAGCATCCATCTCGGCAGAGTGTAATCGAAGCTTATCGATTGTTTAATCAAATTAACGAGCCTGTACGGATCCGCACTGTGTCCATGCAGACGCAGCACCAGTGGTCCATGATTTGTTTCCTATCCTTTGCAATGCACGCAGCACCGTGCCGTTTCATGCGAAGGTGATAAAATTGTATCGCACCTTGCCTCAATTTATCGGCAAAGAGATTTCCCCAAAACAAGCCAAAACCACCCGCACACGGCTGGCACAATGGCTGTGCTGGCCATTTTTCCCCTTGGTGCGGCATTATCGGCACCGTACGACACCTAGTTACGTAGTATCTTGCTCTCGGCGCAACATTTCCCCGTAGGCGGCACTGTGCACCACTGTGGGGAGATTTTCGGGATGCGCCACCGTGTGCCATTGTTCATCGTGCTGTATCGGCCGTTCCGAGGCAAGGGCCCCTCGGTAAGAGCAGCGGGTATCAGGAAGGGATAATAATAAAAATGAAGCTTAGCATCAACAGCCTCCCAAGCACACGTAGTGGCACTACATTATCATCTCAACATCGAGGAGCAGCCATGCTTTGTTGCTTTGTTGTTGGGGGGAGCCCGAACGGTTTGCTTCAGGTGGGCCGAAGCGGTTTGATTCTTCCGAGGGCGTGTACCGGCGTGTTTGGTACGCGCCACCGTTACACAGTGCTTGACAAGGTGTTAGCAACGGGCAGAATTATGAAACGTTCGCCCACAGTAAAGAGAATTTGCTCGAAAGTATGTAACATTTCTCGGATGAAACATCCACCATGAGGCAAAGGCAGAACAAAGTGAGCACTATTACGGGCAAGTGGCAAGAGTTTCGCATCTTGCATACATCACTGTACGCTTACACAACCTTGCGATGTTGCCCACCGGGTGTGTAGGCATACATTGCTCCGTAGAGCTGGTGCTGTGCATCGTTTAGCCTCTGGAATGCTCATGCTTCGCAACCCATAAAAGAGAAAGAGACCAGAACCGTTTCACAAGGTTGATGTTATTGTTTATTTACGATGCCTATCGTTTGCGGTGTGCAAAATATGAACAGCTACGGCACAAATGTTCATGTTGAAGACAATGTCGAGCACCTGTTTCTGCTCGGCGCCGCCAAACACTCGCACTCATCTCGGTAAATGGCTGTGAATGTGTGTGTGTGTATGCGTAACAAGAGCTTGGCCCACAATGGGTTGGTTCAATGGGACCTAGTTCACTATCATTGACACTATTGCAATGGTGTGCGCCTGGTTGGCAAAGGGGTGGGTGAATCCTGAAAAGGAATAAATGTTGGCTGCCTGTTCCCTAAAGTTCTACCCCCGAAAAGCAGGTTTATTAGAGTGGGAGGGTACACCAGTACTCCGACCAACGGTGTTGAGCTAAAAAAAGGAAAGAAAATAAACGGTATGAAATTTTTATGCACCAAATACTATCAAACGTCTAGCGCGCGGTGCACAAATACCGTGCAAGAAGAAATCGTTCGTAATGGTCGTTTCGTAAGCACGATAGGATCTTACCATCGGTACCGGTGGGCTATAGATGGTCACGATGGTTCTCTTTCGGGCATTGTTACCGGTGTATGGTGTAAGGTTACGCCTGCTTCCATGTGTGTGCGTTTGTGTACGGCTGTGTACAGCAAACATCGCGCGCAAAGCCTGTGCCGGAAACGCGCGTGAGTAAATCCGCTGTAAGAGAATATTATCTGTTAAGTAAGCTAATTTTACGATCATAAATGTGTGTGTGTGTGTGTGTGTGTAGGTGTATTTTTACAAGGGATTTTCGTGGCGATGGTGGTCGTTCCGCAACCGCTAAGACGCGGTGCGGACGACAGGGCGACAGCACACACACAGTCGTTTTCGATTTCCTGGGCCACTGCTATCATATGTTATGGTCGCGTATTATGTGGAGCATTGTGTAGCGGGAAGAGGGGCTTGTGAAGGCAGCTCCTGGCAGGTGGGATTGTGGGTTAGAGCGTGTGCGGGGAACGCAACGTGGCACAGTCGCATTGTGCACGTACTGTTGCGCAAAAAGAAAGCAGGTTTTTGGCCTGGTTCGTTTCGTTTCGCTGCCATGTTGTAAATAGTTTAGAAATCGCTATGTTGAAAAGGAAAACCATTTGGATAACATAGACTCTTACAGTGTAATAATGTTGACGCAGTTTAAATATTTTATGTAAGAAAATTATATTTGAATCACTGTAAAAAAACCAACAGATTATTACATTCTAAACGATGGCTGATTGTGGTATGTTTCACGCATTAAGCTGAATTAATTCATCTCTAATTTTGATCTGCATTGAAATTAAATGCTACATTTAAATCAAACGGTTGATGACTATAAATTGAAAGCTCATCCGAAACATCTCTAATCCCCTATATTCATGGGAAGAATCAAATATTTGTAAATTCATAAGTAAATGGGATTTTCTCCTGACAAATTCCTTTGCTGGTTGGGGTTTTGTGAGCTTAGCCGGCGCAATCGTAGCTCAACCAAGAGTTAACAAATGTCCCTACCTTACCCATAGAAGATGACAAATTCCATACAACGAATCAAAATCGGATCTCGTTGCAATCTCTGCTCTGCTCGGAATGGAATGGATCGCTGTCGTTCGTTTGGCTACGGGTTTACAGTCCCTTCCCTACATTCCACCTCATCTGCCTCACCTGGTACGGTGGTCTGCCCATGGGAAAAAGGTGATTCATACCAGTTCCGTTAAGCCAGCCGACCGCTACCGCCCGGTAGGCGCCGCACCGTGGGTGTGCTTAGCCGAAACGTAGCAGTAAACGAGTCGGGATCATCTCAAAATGCCGCCCATTTGGCAACAAGCAGCAACAGCAAACAAGGACGGTAAATGTGAAACTTCGGTATCTTCGGTTTGCCCCATCAATGGGTGCCCCATTATTGTACCAGCGTAAAACTTGCCTCATTACGCGCGTTTGCGAGTCAGCTGAACCGAAAACCGCCCGGTCGCTGTTTCCGACGCTGCTGTGTTTCGGGGCTGGCCCGCAAATAGCCCAAATGGGAGCATTAAGTAAGGGTCATAAAGGCAACCAGAGCAACCGAAAGAAAACGGCATGATGGGTTATCGATGTGTGAGGGCAGGGAAAGAGACAATGGTTGTCCCCGATACACCCCCCCACACACACACACACACGCTGACAAGTTTATGAACCTCGGGAGAAAAGCAAATGGTGGAAGTAAACACACGCACATACGCCCGCGTTATGATGGCAGCGGGGAGCGCGGAAAACGGATCATGCGCGGGTATTAGCCGGGGCGGGTGGTTTGTGGGTAATGGACGCATCGTAACCGAGAGTTACGCTTTATTTTAACTAAAGATCCACCATAAGCCGCTCCACCCGTAACCGGCGTGTGCGTTTACGGGTGCGCGTGCGGATTTGCTGCAAACGTTAGCGTGTTCGGGTCGTTGGAAATTGGCCGTGGAGCGGAAAGCGCTGACCAGGGACGGTGCAGGATGCGATATGGAGAAAGTTTTGTGGCCGGGCGGGTGCCTCATTTTCCCCAGCAACGGGAAAACGGAAGCTTTGATGCGTAACCGTGGAAAGATAAATCAAATAATTATCGAAGGAAAGTTTTTTGCCTTCGCTCAGCAGCTAAACAGAGCTATCTGGGTGTGTCTGGGGTGATATAAATCGCTGATTGTAATCTTTGCAGCGGGATCAGACGGGGCAAAAGCCATTCCCAATCAACGCTGCTCGGTACACGCAACGAACGAACGATAATTGGAGTGGAAAGGTTCAATATTAAAGTTTCCGTCAGAAGGATAAATATTGAAAGATGGTTTGCAATGGTTTGGTGTTTGCTGGAGAGTTGTCGAGACCGGCTTCACGAGCCTAGCCTTTTCAGAACTTACAATGATGCTTGCTGCAAGCACTTCTCATCCCGTTTGCGAAGAGAAACAGCACATGACATAAGTGTACAATACAAACAAGCCAACCAACCAACACGTGCCGTTTCCTTTTAAACAGCTCCATCCCAAAGTGCAACCACTCGTGAGCACACTTGAGCAGGACAGGGTTCATATGCGAACACTTTCCTGTTACAAAGAAAACTTGAACTTTACCCTCCCCACAACACAGACAACGCCACAAGCGCGCGCCGTACAGGGAGGAAAACAAAATTAATGGACTTTTCACCCCGGGTTCAGGAATTAAAAGTGGAAGCTACAAAGTGTTGCTACCCTACTGCCCCCTTTGCCACAGCAGACGATGATGCGATGGGGCACTCGCCCCCCCCCCCCCAAAAAAAAAAAAACCGTGTTATCTACGACAGGCAGCATGGTTTCGACCGTCGGTCCCTGGTTCACTTGTCGCCCTCTGGTCGCTTCTCCAGAAGTTTGGTGCGCAACCATTTGCTCTCTAATTTTATATCACATCAAATTTACAAGCAAACACTCTGCGTGTCTCCCCAAGAAAACCCCTTCCAGCCCCATCCCTCAGTGAAGGACGTGTTTTGGTCAACACATTTTCTCAAGCAGCTCCCATCTTCCCTGCGATCGGATGGTTTGAAGATTTGCGAGACACCAAGTTCACACAACACGAAAGTTTTGCTGTTGTTTTGTGATGTCGTGCAAAAATTAATTTAAGATTATATTCCCTACCGCTGTTAGCCGTAGGTGTTCCCCTCCCCACTGGACGGTCGGCCACTCACGTCGGTGGAGAAGGGAACGCAGCCGAGCAGGCACTCTAGAACTTGGCAAGAACAAGCTTAATGGACTTCAGAGTGGTTGCAAATAGGTGTCCCCAAAGGGGAGCCGAAGCTGTGCCGTCGGGCTGACCAACGGAGATTAAGCTGTCACACTTTAGAGGACACGTCCATGCTAGGGAAAGATATCCACACTCTTAGGGAGAGAAATGAAAATAAATGATAAACTATTTTGACTCGGAGCAGTTCAGCAGTCTGCCGAATCAATAAAACGTGGTAACATTTCGCTCAGCTAGTTTGTACATATATACAGTGGGGCGTAAAATCTACAGGCCCAATTTACAGGCAACCAAAGCACTGAGCAACAAACACTTAGCCGAAGAGGGAAGCAATGTGATCCTAACTCGATTTGCCCAACTTAAACTCTACTCCCTCCCACCTTCCCTGTGGCCATTACGAAACGAGCGGCGAAAACTTTGGTGGTCAATCGCGTGGTACGAAATGAAGCAAACTGTGGCTGGAGGGGAGCTAGGAGGGTGCAGGGGCTGGGAAAACTGTAACAAGCAAAAGCAGGAACTCGCCACTCGTGCAAAATGCATTACTGACAAGATAAGAGATTAAATTTAATTAATTTAATTTGAAAATTAATGCGAAAATGTTCTCCTGCGCTTAAATCAGTCTTCCCCGCCGTCCTTCCGTTCTTTGTCGTTCTGTCTCTTTCCTAGCTGTGCTTATTGCTCCTGCCTGGAATGTGCTCGATTTTTTTTTTGGTGAGACTCAAGGTTTTGTCCCGTTTCCATGTCTTTCGTTCATTCTGGTCCTTAGCGTCATCGTTTGTGTGTCAGCGGACCCATACAGTAACAAGAAAGAGACACTCTCTGTTGCACCACTTACCGGTAGCGCTGGTCGGAACGTTGAGGAATGGGATGGGTGAAAGGAATGTTCGTCCCTGAACCTTAAGGCTTCGAGTAAAACCGTTTCGTGTTGTCGCGTTTCCATCAGGAATGTGATGGGCAGAACGAGCGAGCAAAGCGGAGAGCAGGTTGCAAGACCGGTGCGGCGAGACCAGAGACCATCATGATCAACGAGCAGAAAGTTGCCAAAAACTCGCTGAAGACCAAGCTGAAACCTGCTGAGAGGCAGCAAGGGAAGGAGCGGCTGGAATTTAGCGCTTAAACTTTCTCGAGCCAAACGAGAATATTTTTTACCATGCAGCTTTTTCGCTTCTTATTTTCACTCACACAAGTGAATGTATGTGTGTAAGTGATGGTTTTTTTTCGTACATGCCTCGATCGCCGAAAACTGATAAGGTGTGGTGCAAGGTGGTCAACCGGATGCAGTGCCTGTGTGTGTGTGCGCACGCTCAAACTTGCTGGCCTGCTTTATCGACAAGGAAACTTTTATCGAGCTAATCGCTTGTGAAGCATTAAAACTCTTCCCACAAATCAACCCGATGATTCCGATCGCAGCCACAGATGGATGCATCCTACCTTTCGGAAGCGTCGCAGCCAACGGGAGCCTCTGCATTTATGATTCACGGTCTAAGGGATGGAAAGTATGAGCGTGAGTTATGGCTTGGGTTCGTCGCTTGGATGCATGCGAAAAAAATATATATAAACTTGTACTGTAAAAATGTTCGCAAAAGCATAAACTGACGCTAAATTAAGGGTTTTGTAACAAATCGCTTTCCTTTTATCTTCTGCTTACAGAGATTTTGAATCGATAGCAGCGTGCGTGTATGTAATCCTGTGAACAAGTAAGTTAAGCAGACGAGCAAGTTTTAAGCCCCCAAATGTAGGCAAACTGTAAGCATCTTAAAGATAGGCCTCGTTTCATCACACATCACTTTGCGCAAGCTGTGTTCTCGTTCTTCGTTTGCTTTTATTCAATTTTGTTTGCTTCCATTTCTATGTATGCCGTAATTCATTCACCTCATAATAAACAGAGGATGGGTAGATGGAAGGACAGAAAAAAAAACAAGAGATTCCATCGTAGCGACTTAACGTCCGTATGAGTAACGATTTATCATCTCAGCCACATCGCTCGGCCTCCGGTGGTGTCGGCCCCATGCAGCCACGTGAGGAAGCCGAAATCTTAACGGCTGCTAATTGGATTATGAGATAATTACGCCTCTTCATTATCCTCTTGCCGATGCCAGCGTCAGACATTTAGCTCGCCATCGCCAGCACCGATGATGCCGGAGTGGCATAAGCTTCGGGGCGGAACGCATTTTCGTTTCCGGCACGTTACACCACCACTATTAGTAGTGATGGAGGAGGTCCTGGTCGTGCTCGTGAGTGTGTGTGTGAGCCTCAGTTGTGCAAAACTAGACACACAAAAACGGAAGCTACCGCACACATGGAAAGGCAGAACAAAAAAGAAGCAAAACCACGACGCCTCACACCGTCTGGGTCGTTGAGTTTTGCAGTTAATGTTGTAACCGGAATTGGATTGGCTTCTTCATTCACTCGTGCCCCTTCGCTCCGCCCGTGCGGTTGTGACAAAGAAATGGTAAACAATTCTTCTTTCGTCTGCCAGCGCCAGACAAATCGAATGGCTCTGGGACATAAGGGCGAGGGCGTAAGAATGATTACCTTCCATTCTCTGTAGAGAGATTTTAGGAGAGGGGGAAAAAAGAAATGCGTCACTATGGTTACAACGAGCACACAGTATCCCACGCGTGTTGTAATGGCTCGTCGAATGCCGTCGATGTCAAGGGACAGTTTTTCGGCAAACGAATGGACCAAGAACGGATTGTCGGTACTGTAAGCGGCCGATGTAAGTCTACTTAAAACCCTGGGAAATGGGGTTTAAGTGAACCCGCTGTCAGTGCGTGTGTGTTTACAGTTTTGCTCTTCACTAAAGGCGCAATAGTATAGCGATGTTTCGTATAAGTAAAAATAGGATGATTGCTGTTCAGATACGAAAGAGATAAGAAACGTCAATTTTCCGTCATTCGGATTTAAGCAAGCATTTATTTCACCTCTTCGGTACGTTGCAAGGTTCGTTACGTAATCTCACCCAGTATGGAGAGGTTTGTCCGTACGTTTGTTGACACTTTAATGGGAAATCATCACGATTGGTCTGGGCAGCAATGGCACTCACATATTCGGTACGATGGCGAAAAAATGTACTGTCGAATGGTTTCTGACAGCTGTCTTGGTGGGGGGAAAAGCTATTCCCATAACTCCCATCAGGTTCTGTGCAGCTCCCTAAATGAGACCACTCACTGTGCTGTTATGATTAGGACGGCTTTTAGGGAAGCGAAATACATTACACATTTGTTGTAAGGGATTGCTTTTTTGGTCCTCATTTGGGCCGAAACGATGCGGGGCATAGTTTGGTTGATTTTGGTTTGCTTGCACAACCGAACAGGACTTTCTCAGTGAGCTCCCTCATGTGGTGCGAATGGTTGAGTATTCTGCTCGCAGCCCGGCCACTCAGCGTGCGAGTCAGAATCGATCAAATGAATCGCAAGCAGCAGCAGCAGCGTGCATCGCTGATGCGAGAAGAATAATACTTCCACCAGCAAAGCTTGAAATCATCTCTGTTTCGTCGCGAGTGAGAAGATTACATCGGCAAAGCCAGGAACGAGCAGGCACGGGTGGAAAGTATCACCCAGCTCCGCCAGGATATGAATACTAAAACATAAACCAAACAGATGAATCATTCATAAATGCGTGTGCATTTGACGACCGACGGGTTTGGTAGTGATGAGCAACAACACGAAAGAAAACACCGAACTGTGCCACACTTGACGGTCGACTTTAGTTTGGAAAAGAGTGAGGGGAAGAGAGTTCAAAAGTAAACAGCAACAAACCGAAAAAAAACACATAGCCGTCAACGATTGGGAGACGTGTGGGTTGAAGGTTTTATTTCGCTTATCCATATTCATTCCACTGCCACGCAGTCCGACAATGTTTTTCGATGAATGACATCCCTCGGACGGTTGGTGGAGGTGTTCGGAGCACGCCGCTCGGAAATATATGACATGATAATCCAACTAAAAACATACATCCACACAGGGCCCAGCCGGAGATAGATCCATCAAAATCGGTGACGGTTAACGCGCTTCATTCTTTGTGTGCACATACATTTATTTTTGATTGGCCATTTGACAGGGCGGCATGACGGATTGGTTTGATTTGCATGTTGATTTGTTGGCTGAAGGTGTGCGTGTGTGGTTGCTAAACGGGCAATGAGAGTAATGAAACGGTGTGCGTTAACGTTTAACAGGTCTTAATTTCTTTCACAATTCTTCAAAGTTTTGGTACAAAGAAGCTATGAAACGAAAAAAAGTTCTATCGAGAATGATAAATTAAAATAGTGTGTTGCGCTCCAAACGCGCTGTTGGAGCTAAACTCGTCCATCAACAATCAATGCAAGGCAAACTGCAATACACGAACATAAAACCACACTCACTCAGATACAGCCCACGAGCGGGGCAGTATGATTTATCGGGGCCGGATTCTGTCACGAAGACATTTCCATAAAAGGAAACGAAACGGAAGAATCTTTTGTGTAACGGGCTTCCTTGCTTGCCCTCGGTCCCTATCCCGGTCGTGACACTGGTCGTGACCGTCCGTAGATGGATCGGTGTAACTGAAACCAAGCTGATGCTATATTTGCTTAGCTCAAGTGTCTGCTGTGCTGCGCGATGCGACTGCCAGGTTCGGCCGAAACCACAGTGAGCATCATGCCCCGAAGCGTCTGTTTGAAATCCTATCCCCAAACGGAGCGTGCATTCCAGCTTAGCAGTGTCGTCCTCCGAGTCACAGCGAGGATCGTTGCCCTGCGGCAGAGAATGGGAAGGCAATGCTTCGGCCGGTCAGTCGCGTAACGGTAACGACTGCAAATGGGCTGCTGCTGCTGCTGCTGCTAGCAAAGGCTCGCCCGGTCATTATAGTACCATCATTTATAACATTGTTTATTTATACGATTCCGTCCGTTTGTCCGTGACTAATGTAGTGCGCGTCACGGTCGTCCTCGTGCAGGCTGCGTGGTCGGCGAGAGAGGGGATTTGGCCGGCACATTCCCTCGGGATTGCTTGGGACGCTGCTGGCCGGGTGAGGTGCGATTCCTAAGACAAAAGGACACGAATCCTTCCACTTATTTCCGGCATGTTTCCGCTCACTGTCAGTTGGTTGCTGTCAACGCGGGCGGAGTGCAGTAACGGAGTAATTCAATATTGTTTTCTTGCGCTCCCCGTTGCACAGTGGCCTCCGGCATGTGTGATGTACAGACACACAAACACACACATACACATGCCAATGACGAATAGAGACGAATGCTCGCTCGTTACCAAGAACGGAGTCGCTCGCAGTGACCGCGAAAAGTGATCCCGAGCGGCGAAAATTCGGGTGAGTCCGGTTCGAGCGAAAAACAAATCCCCACGGGCACTTTGCCGTCTTCTGTTGGCACCCAGTAGCCGGAAAACGCCCCAAGAGCGAGAAAAACAATCGCAAATGGATGGCGGGGAGCAAAAGAAAAACAAAAAACAGTGCAAAAATATGAATAATAAAGCGAAAACATCTGAAACAAGAGTAAACCGAACGTTTGAACATAAATAAAAATACGGGACCGGAAAGCAACCACTAATTGGCAATTCGCCTGCGGTTGAATGGAGCCAACATCCCGGTCTCCCACCCCACCCCTCCCTCCCGCTCCATCGTGCCTCATTTCCCGCGGGTCGCAGTCGTGAAGTTTATGTCCATTTTGCCCGATTCGCCTCCTCGCCCTTCTCGCGAGGGAGGGGTTGTGTCGCTGTGGCTCCAATTGCTGACAGTGACGGTGACTGCGAGCAGGCGAATTTTATCCTGAGTAAACAGAATCCCTACAATGGAGCCTAGGAAAATAGTTTCCCCCTTCCCGCCGAAACCCCTGGTCGCACGGCTGAGCCATGCTCGCTGGATGGTGAACCATGGTAGCCATGGTTTTGCTGAATCTGCCATCGCAACCATCGTCAAGGGAGTGTTTGTGCTTGGGTGTTGGGGGCTGCGAGTAAAAGGGAGGAAAAGGCCATGGGGAAGCCTCCTCCGTTTCACCACACATTCTCAGAACCGAAGGATGCAACGAAAACCATACGGAGACGGGCCCGGGTATGTTCGTTTCTGCATGGGTTGGTGCGATGGAGGCGCCCGGTCGCTTTCAGGCTGCTGCTGTAATAGTGGGAGGTTTTGGACAGGCACCGAGGGTATCATTTGCTTCGAATGGTCTGTCGTTGTCATATCTTTTATTTCATTGGGCATCAGCGTCTTTACTGTTTGTGATTTCATTCCGTTCGGAGTTCGGAGTCTTTTCACCCTTCGCTTCCCTTCCTTTTGCTCTCTTCCGTCCCTTCCCTGCCTTTTGGACGCCTTTGCCAATTTGCGTGGTAAACGAACGTCGCCGTTATACGCGAAGACTGATTTCTATCTTGGTGCTTGTAGTTTTCACTGTCGTTGTACTGTGCTGTTTGATTTGCGAGTTCTAGCTTTGCTAGCACGGTGAGCAATCGTTTTGTTCTTGAGTTACTTTGTTTGTGTTTCTCCACAAAAAAAGTTTATTTTTTCAGCTAAATTAATCAGCGACCATTCAGCTACTGAGGCACTTGGAGAAAATTATGTTCGATCCAGCATACGATGTGATGCATTTAAGTTTGATGAAGATTTTAGAAGAATGTGTTTTCTAATTCCAAATACATTCTAGGTATTTCTATAAACCAAAGGATTTAATCTTCCTTTCCAAAAGCATTTCCATTCAACCGATGCTGTTTCAGCCATTTCAAGGATTTCCCTGAAAGCGTACCACCTTCGATCGAACCTGTCTGTAGATTAATTTAGTTTGAGCGTCACCATGGTAAATTGACACATTTGTTTGAAGTTCACGACCGCTTTCCTACAATACGACTGGTGCCAAGAACGGAAACACTTTGCGCCAAGAGCGTTTTGCTTGAGCTCCACCACAGTGAAGCAGCCTTATTTCGTTTAACCTTTTTTCTTGGAAGTAAATGCAATAACTTCAGTAAATGCATTTTCATTCCAGTGAAATTTGAAGTAAAAGTTTCTCAATCATTTAACACCTTTCACTGCAGCAGCTAACGCGTTAGCACGCCTTTTCAACGCCTTGCAGAATTCGGACAATCTTCTAGGGAAGGTTTTACATACCGCAAGTGGATTGTCCTTCCTCGTTTCTTTACCTTTTCGATGCATTCTGGGATAGTTTTTGTGCTGCATTCCTTGGGCCAAAGGTCTGCTGTGAGTTGGCAGATGATTTTGCATGATAAATTATACATTCCAGCTTACGGAGCTCTGCCAATGAAACTAGGGGTCGGGTTGAAATCTAAATTTCAATCTTTCCTTCAACAATGCCAACCTTACCTTCACTTCGCAACCGGATCTGTTGAGATGCAGAAACTCGTTGAAATGAAGTTTTCAAAAGTACAGTCAGAGAATGGACGTCAAAGTGCATCTGCTTTCCATTTGATCTGGTTTATTTTTTCCACGAAGGACAACGCTCAGCTGGCTGATAAAGTTATCGTTATTGTTTAAAAAGATTTTTGATTTTAAGATCTTGAAGTATAATTTTTATGTGCCTTTTTTAAATGAAAAGAAGGTTACATGCTTAGACTTGCTTGTTTAGTTATATATTTTCTAAAAAAATCTTTACATTAGAATTACAATTCTAGTTCATTCCACGAAAAGCATTCTTCTGTCTTTGTAGAAAGCTCTCTTTTGGGAAAGTATAGCAGCAAAATTTGCTTGGATTTAAACTTTTAAATGCCCTTACGAAAAACACAGCTTAGCCAGCGGGCTCTTCCCGCTGGAAAGATGAGGTGGGTGTTGTTTTTTCTTCAATTTTTTGCTTTGCAGCAGCTCACCAGCAGTCCACACCTGGGCAAATGGTGCTACTTTGTGACACTTTTTACGCGGTTTCGTGGATTAAATCATACACTCTGTCCTGCCGGCCGCAACATGCAGGCGGCGGATAGGCTGTGGCGTGATTACGGAAATTTGATCCTCTTTCAACCGATCTGCAAGAACCGGAAGAAACCCGCTGTGCTCATTCTCCCGCGGCGCATGAAGAAGGAAGAGACCAGCACGACCGGGACCCGAGCGGAAGCACGACGGTGTATCATTATCATTCGCCACCGGCACCGGTGGTAACGATTTCAGGAGATACGCCTGCCGTTTGCAGAATGCCCTTTTGCAATAAAGCTCCCGTTTTTTTTGTGGCTGGTCGGATGGCTGTGGTGGCTCTTACACCCCCTCCGGAGGGCAAATGCTTGCTGCCCAGTCTGTGTTGGGTTTGCCCTTGTGCGAGTCGGGAGAGATGGGTGTGCCTTACCTTCTTTCACATTCTTTTTAGCACGAGCAGTGATGCGACGGCCTGAGCAGGATCGAGATTGGAGGTTTCGTTTGAGGCGTCGTGGAATTTACGAGCTTCGTTGCCATTTCGACTCGGAAAGCTCGGATCGGATGAGCCAACGGGGCGCTAAACGTAATCGAGAAGTTTTGTGCAACGGCTGGGCTGGGGGCACCTTTGGATGGTCGGAAATCGAATAAGTTTCAGTTTACAAACGGCCGCGGGCTGTTTCCATCCCGCTTTTGTTGTGGCAACTTTGGGCAGCGGTTATTTATGCACATTAAAGCACCGTCATCAAACGCCCTGGATGATGTGGATTGTTTCAAAGCCATTTATGGCACGGCGTTGTAAATTAGAGCCATGAAATGGATGATTAGTTTGAACAATTGCAGCTAAAGCTGTGTTGTCTTACGACATGTTGGTATCGTTGCCTTTTGCTCAACTCATACCGTAATGAATCTCAATTTGCAATGGGGTTTATTTCACTAGAGCAATATTCACTCCACGAGAACCTGCTTCATACAGTATCAGTTTTGAATTGTTTCCTGACAGATTCCACTCATGCTTCCCACTGCTCAGTGGGATGAGCCGTGAACTGTATTGCTGCGTTTGCTGTTCCAGCCCCATTATTTCTGCACCATTTGAATCCACACAGCTAAGTAATCAATTTAAATTCTTCAAATTAGCAAACGTGTAACCGATTGCATCTATGCAAACAATTCATATCAATTACGGAAGCCCTTGGCGCGTGCAGTAAAGGCAAAACATGCCGAGTGCAAAGCTCTCGTTACCTCCCGCGGAAGCTTCCCCGGTTACCGCTCCCGGTTACTGGCTACAGTGGTTCTGACCTTTTGCATGCATACATGAGCTGCAAATTTACAGCCACAGATACACATTCACACACACGTGATCACGCTGCAGCATGTGGAGAAGCAGCGGGATTTCTAGCAAGCGGACCAATCCGGAGCCGGCGTGGAAAGTGGATCACATCGCAACATGTGATCCGTGCCCGAGTGTCCAAGTTTATCCCGCCGCCCGTAGCCATTGTGCCCGTATTGTGATGCCAAAGCCATTTGAAGCCGGTGCACTGCACTGCATCACTGGGCGGTGGCCGGCTCGCAAGGCGATGTGTGTGAGTATGTGTGTGGGAAGTGTACGTTGCTAACGGATTAATTTAAATATTTTCATTCAATATGGTATTGGAATTCATTTGCTGAAATGCTGGCCCCAACCGACCGGCTTCTGCACACCCTCCACCGGGTGCAGTCGCTGTGCCATTGGAGTGCCCGTAACAAGGGCTTGTATTTATCGGGTTTGTTGAGCTGGTAGTGTAAAAAAAACATTCCTTCACTCTTGGTTGCCCTTTTGGGTGGGAAAACGGCTCCCAGCAGACCGGGCTAACAAATGGCTAATGGTCACACAATGGAGCGGCAAAAGGGTGTGGCCGCTGGTTTAGACATGTGTGCGAAAGCGGGGCAGCAGCACAAAAGCGCCAGGAAATTGTTTACACCGATCAAAACCCCTTCGGGAGCTTGGGTGGAAAATGAAAAATCTTTCTCCAAGTGGCCAGTAAAAGCTGTTTCCGTGTTTGGAAAGTTTTCGTAAAAGGGCCAGGAGGTGTTTTTGTTCGGTGGTGGGATGGATTTTGCCGATTGGCGCCGGCACGTGAAGACAAATGATTGGTAAACGTTGCCTGGACGGCGACGGGTAGGGAAATGGTGCAATTTATCTACGGAATGTACTGGCTATGCTTGGTTTAGCAGTCCGTTTTAATGCCGTAGGGATATTTGGTGCATGAAAAGGAAATAAAAGATGGGTTTTTTGGACTCGTGACTTTGTGAAATGAAGTCAAAGTGACCTAACATCTTGTCGTTATATTGATAATCATTTATATACTATTAGATTGAAAAAGAATAATATCATCATATGCTCTGCAGTAAGCAGTAAGTAGACATCGCATTCTTTGAATTAAACGAAAGTATAAATAAAATTACCCATGACATGGTGAGTGATTAATATATCATATGCTGG
>AXCO02002349.1:0-28175 GCA_000473525.2 Anopheles melas | reverse complement strand
CTTGGCTTTCAGTGACTTAATTATCCATAGCAGGATGGTCAGTCCTACGTATGGGGGCACGGTCTATTCGGGGCATAAATCCATGACGGGCATGTTGTTATGTCGTACGAAATTTATATCATACACTATGAAAAATATCTTGGTACTATCCAGCTAAACTTTTCAATCCAGCATGTCAGTGAAAGTAAGCCGACAGGCTGAACCGGCCGAAAGAAAATAGGTTAGGGGCAATTCGTGGCACCGGATTCGGAGTAACCGGAACGATCGCTTGCATGAAGGTGTGATTGCGGTAAAAGCAACAGCGGGGAGCATTGGCATCATCAGCATGATTTCATCTGTCGTCGATAATGGTATTTTTCCCGAATCATTCGTGTGCTTTCTTCGTCATCTCGAATCCCTCGAGGGAGAGGGCCAAATGCGTCACAATTCTACACGGTACTAGAGGTTGAGATTTGAATTTTGAGGTTTTTTTTGAATACCGTGGCTGGTGGTAGCGAGATGATTGAATGAAAGCCAAGAGGCTGAATGAAAGCGAAACCGAGGGAAAAATCAATGTTTGGTAGAATACCAAATGAGGAAGAAAATGTTGTTGGTTTTGGATGATTGGCATGGTGGATTGTATTCGGATGTGCATTGTTTGTGGATATAATCGAAACAAAATGAAACATTTCTAACATTTATTGGGTTTAAAATTCAATGCGTAATTTTATTCATTATTGTCTTTATTTTTGAAAGAATAAATAAACATTTTAAAAGCTTCAACACCTTAAAAAAATATCCTAGTTTGATGCAATTATTACTTTTTCTTTTATTGAATGGGTTAAAGCATTTTTGTATTATTGCTTCATTTTGTTCGAAAATACGGCCGTAAATAAAATCAAGCAAAACAACCAGTTTTGAGCAATCTCTAATCGTTGAAGATTCTAACTGTCCATTGCAATTGACAAATGCTGTTGCAATGCGTGCGTAATACCATTCCAAGCAGCTTAACTTGACTATCGTTTTTAGTGGCTACCTGCCTGCAAGCGGTCGTTTTTGTTAGAGATTATTGTTTGTTGCACTCTGGAGAGAGCCACCAATAACGAATAACCACAATTTGTGCACTTTTCAGCGGCAGTTGTGCTCCCGACGGTTACTATCATGATATAATAGGTATGATTGTAAATTGCACAGCCAACGGATGTTATTATATCAGGGAGCGGTAGATTATATCGATCATGCCTCTCATATTTTCAAAACTATCGGTTGCAGTGCTGTATGTTTGATGCCTTTTTGCGTTGATGGGAAGGGAATGGACGGACAAAGCTTCCGTTGGTAATTCATTCGCCAAATGCTGACCGAGCGGATGAGTTCATTCCACTGCACATGTACCGTGATTTCCGATCTAGTTCAATGCTGTAGCTGCTACACAGTGGAAAATTGGATGGATTCTTTCGTAATCTGTAATCGATTATTAGCTCCAACAATACGCTACCTCAGAACCTCCGTCCGATTCAGTTTCATGCATGCAAATCAAACGCTTGAAACGTAGAAGTTGACCAGAGAATGCAATAACCCAAACATGCAAACTGCATCCCATACTGTGTATCGCATCCTTATCCGATAGGAATCACTATCAGTGGTTAGAAACAACAACGGTGGTAAAACTTCAAAAGCCATATGGTCTATGTTTTTGTTGCTCCCTCCCTGTTGTCGAATAGTGTGCGTCGCAGTTAGGATGTTGTCGTTCGCATCCGGTTTGATCATTTTACTGCCGTCGTTTGCATCCGGTATGCTCATTTCACTATCGCATACCTCCAATGCAGTTTGCCATTCAGAGATTATGCTGGGCATAAATCAACCCCCTCCCCACTCTTTTTTATCGGGGTACAGGGTAGGGTGGGAAAGAATCAGAAATGGATTTACATTCGTTCGATTGAAATATTTACAGATCGGTGTGATTACTGTTGTATTTCAGGGTTTGTATAATACTATTGATTTCAAATATGAGTAAAATAACCATCATTTGGTTACATAGACTTGTTGGCTCATGTGATATATAATAGAAAATGTAATATAAAAGTTGTGTTGTACTAAATACAACTATTGGCATTGATTTCTGAACGACGATGAATTAGATTAAATTTGTTCAGATTGAAAGTGTAGATAATTTGTGACAGGTTTAGACTTGGTGCTTGAATAATTGTTAACTAATATGTTATTTGGTATACAGGACTAGACAAGTTCAATGCCCATTCGGACCACCCTCGCCCTTCCCCCGTCTTTCCCTATATATGTTATTTGAAAACAATTGGTGCGTCAATGATAAAATAGTAACATTATTGATTTATATTGGGATCCTTTTAGGATGTAAAATAATGAAGATAGCTTAATTAATGGATAAACCATTCTGGCTATTTCACATTACAGGAAACGCTGTGTTTCGCCTAAATTCGCTATAATCAAGTGAAAGCAGGAAGATTAGTCACATATATGACTAGGAATTCATAGAAAAGTGTATAAAAATTAATCAGAATCATAAACAAACAAGTTCTAAATAGTTTTTCCTTGAAGAATAGAATACCTTTATTTCGTCCACAAACAGAGTGTCTTAAAATGTAAAAGGATAAAAGCATTTCAAAATGATATAACCTTATCTATCTTTTTATACCTGGAAGAGATTTTCCAGTTTGAAATAGAAAGTGTTTCTATTTTAAAATGATTGTTGCAATAAACGGATTTGAGTACTCTTTTTCCAGTACAGCTGTTTTTAGATATGCTGCAAAGGGTGGCTAATTACAACAAGGAGAATTTATCAGCAGTTTGCAATAGGTACTTTTAATCATTGCACCACGAATTTCTTTCTCAAGCTGTACTCAACTGTGCGAAGCTTATTCTCGGTACTATAATTATTTCTAGACCTAGCTTTCCTACATCTAAGGGATGAGTGGCGAATGTTTGTAAATTGCTACAGGCAAAACTAAGATATTGCTTCAGCCAAGATGAAACAAAAATAACTTATTTCGTAAGCTCTGCTTGACGTGATCTTTAACATTAAAGCGGGATACAAATGGTAAAGTGAACTGTTTTTATGGAAATATTAACTCACACCGACACAGTTTTTGCATGGTTTTGTAGAGTGATTCAATCTCACAATCAATAGGGAAGTGTGCATCATAGGACACAGAGGAGGAAATACTGTCCCAAATGTGGACAAAACACTGGGAACACAATCATAGTTGGGCAGCACAATAAACATAAACCGCATCCAGGGGGGGGGGGGGGGAGGAAGCATTCAAATTTCCGGTAACGTGGCGACTGAGCTGGGACGATTTTTCTTTCCAGCTTACAGTGGAGCCGGTACTGTTCAACATTAACTCACCCATCGTGATGGTTTTTATTTTAGCCTGGGCTTCATCCAAGAAGGGTAGAAATATGCGAAACGGCTCAACAATAGCTTGACGACGCGTCGGTTCCGCTAGCAAAAGCCGGCTGCTGGGCATAACAATAAAATCCGCTTAAATACCGTTAAAACCCCGAGATGGGCTTATTGTTTTAGGAGGCTATCATAGTCCTCCGGTTGGCGGTTCGCATTCGCAAAAACTTGGACACCTTGGAGATTACGGTTACTATAGTCATTGGCAGGGCCATGCTAAGTGATGCCGTAGGACGGCATACACCGCATTACCGCAGCAGAAACAGCAGCAGCAGTAAACCACACCGTGCAGCAATTTAGCCGACAAGCCGAAAGTAGATTTTAGGCAGCCGCGGCAAGACGGAAGCGGTGGAATTGAGAGCATCATAACATAATTTTGAAGTAGCAACACATGGATGAGATAAGTGGGAAAATGGGTAGAAAGATGGGTCAATGCGGAAAAGTTGATAGGACAGTAGGACAATTGGGAACAGTTCGCAAGTGGAAGAATTTATTGCATCCCCGCGAACCTTATGCTCACACGGTAAAGCAATATGAAATGTGAAACTCAATCCAATACACCTTGATGATGCGATGGAATGGGTAAATTTGGGTGTTCTGTTTGAGTCTTTTTTGGCTTGAATTTTCCCGCAGACATTGGGCACCATTGACTGTCGAATGTAGGTCGCTTTTGTGTCTTTATTTTTGACCTCCAAATTCTTCCTGCACAGTCGCCAAGCTGTGGTGCACGATAAACGTCGGTTTAATGTCTTAATGTTTTGCTCTACTCAACCCGACGGATTGATTACCATGTTCGAAAGCCGGCACGTGGAACCGTTTGACCTAACTTGTCGCTTCGTGTCGGAGACGTTTCGCTGGAAAAGAAAGTAAAACACACGTGCAGAGTCGTGGAGGCTTTCCGAGGGGTTGGTTAAGAATTGAGGGCAATTACAGTAAATGTTTCTTGTTTGTACATTCGGAAATATACTTTATAACTGTTTCTAGGATAACATTGTATACTCTTAACTGCCTGTTGCTTTATAATTAGAATTATTGGCAATTTGAGATATTCGTTTGCAATTGTCGTTATCCGATTGAGTGGAATCACTCAATCTTTAACTAAAACTAAACATTTAAAGTGAAAATAAATTATGGAATGGTATCAGAACAGTTGAGTATTCGCCTCGCTTGAACTGTCCAGCAGTCCGTTGAAGTTAAACGCAAATATCTATTGTTAAATTTGATTATTTATTGAAAGTCAGTATGTTCCATTATGAAAATTATGGAACTTGAACAAATAATGTTAATATATCGAAATGAATGTTTTTCGAACAAATTCGTTTCAAATTATGTGTAATATAAGAAGCTGAATGGTTTTATTTGGTTTACTAAATGGCTCTGCGTAAATAAACTGCGTCTTGAATTGAACCATACGCAGCGCAGCGCATATGAAATGGCATGCCGAACGGAACTCGTGAAGGTTTGTACTTCCCTGATATACCACGGTCACACACACACACACACACTCAGTACCGGTCACGTGTCTAATGTGGCCAGTTACGAGGTTGCACATGGCGTCATGCTCTCACAACCTCCCAAAACGAGGGGCGTGAGTCGTCGCTTGTGCGCGGAAAACCCCGAAGGCGTTTCGATGACGCCTGTGAGAGCATCCGTTTATGCTTGTTCCGCAAAGCCATGGTAGTAGTACGGGGGGAGCGGATGATGGAGGCACTGTTGGCCAGTTCTCGTTGAGCCGGATCTGCATCCAACGCTCGCGGCACGGTGAATGTGCGTTTCGATTTCAACGATTTACTCTCCATGCGAGATGCGAGGAAAAAGCGTTGTCCTCGGTTCCCATCGAAGCGAAAGATCATGATCTTCTGTATGAATGAACAGGCCCTTGGAAACTACCCGCTAGCAAACTGGAGACGGTGGATGTCAGTTGCACCCCAAATCCTGGGCCAACAATGTAAGCAAAACGAGTGCATGATACGGCGGAAAAAAAACAAAGAAGCTCGGAACGTAATAACGAGCTAAATCCGTTTTCTCCTTCGTTATATTCTGATTTTTTTTTCGTTAAGCTGCGAGGTACCTTTATGGAGTAGCTGTACGGAAGGTAGTGCAGCAGTGTTAAGCTACCATTATACTTTGTGTGTGTAAAAAAGAAGCAAATAACAAAAAACAGAAAGAAAAAATCAGTCACCGAGTGACCAACTTCCGAAATGGCTTCGTTACCGCTTTCCGGCGAAGCGTACATTCTGCATCCCGCCGTACTATCCCGCCGACAGCCCTTTCACACGGCGAGTGTGAACCGGAACGGGTGAAATGGGGGATTTATTATTCATCTTGGCAAACGGAGGGGTTGGGGAAACCGCAACATTTAACTCAGTGCCATATTTTTTAGCGCAATCTTTTCCTGCGGTTGGAGTTTGCGGTGATCGCAGTCTGATTTGCGTTGGTGAAGGTAAATTTACTTTATGATTAATAGCGTGCTTTGTGCGTTTATTTTTGTGTTATACTTTGTTCTAAGCAGCTCTAAGCAAGGACTGGTTTGCCTAGCCGCAACCCAATTGGCTTCTGTGAGTTATCTATTAACTAACATGGTTTCCCATTCTCAAATTTGATTTGAAAGCCATCTCTTTTGAAGTGTGCTACAAAACAAAACTAATACATGTTGGGAAAATAACAACCATGTACACTACAAGTCAGACACACTTTTAAAGCTCGTTCTCGGAAACTGTGTCCTTTTGACTAATCAATCGTCGTCTACCAGCCATTTTGGGTCATTTATTGTGTCTAGCATAGACTTGGCCTTTTTGCGTCATGGATTATGGATGTACTAGTTTAATATTAGAGTGAAATTAATTGCTATATCACATATAAGGTAATTTGATGAGGAACGTGGTTTATGGTTATAATGGTACTGCAATATATTAAACGTTGATCAAAGAGACGCTTCTTGTTTGTACTAACAGCCATTCCAGAAGAATAATATTTAACACCTTGAGTTTAGTTGCAAGAATGGGTTTCATTGAGTATATTTATAAAACTTTCTGAGCTCTTTCAAAACAGCTCACAACCGAAGAGCAACAGCTGCAGAATGGAATAACCGGAAGTTGTAAAATAAGTTGAGCTTGCAAGGATGGAACTTTCGCCGATCTTCGAACCACCTGCTGACACATTCTACAACTCTGTTTATAAATTTAAGAGCGCGACGAAAGTTTGCCGTTGAACGTTGAAGCATCGTGATGTTGGCTTGTCCATTTTACAAGCTTCCTTCAAAAGTTCCATAAAAGAGCATTGCTAGTGATCCTGATTTAACTTTTTGTTTTTGCTTTTGTTTCTCGTTTGTCCTTGGCCGCGGTGCTGATTCAGTTTGGAATCGTTTGTCTGGTGTTTTGAGTTGATGAAACTTTCAAACGTGCCGTACGTCTGGGAATTTCCCTCAAACTTTACTACAAGGGTACAGGGCAGATTTCCAGGCGTGTTATAATTTACCTAGCATTAGGGACGGTTCTGTTACTTGGTGCTGTCTCGGCAGGTTGTGCAGTGACTTGGTTGTGTTGGATGATGTGGATTAGAGGTAAAGGAAGATCATAAGATCATTAATCTCATTTAGGCAAATCACCGTCGTGAAGAGGAGCTGGTTAGAAGATTATTAATTTATACCTTTATTCAGCAAAGATGAGTTTATTTTACAAGTTAATAATTGAATCGAGTGCAATAGAATATTGGAATTAAATTGTATGTCACAAATCATTTAGCCCTCAACCCTTGCTCAACACAAACGGCCAACAAAGTTACTTTAAGTAAAGATTGGAGGGGGAGATAGAAAATCACCACCTCGCTAAATAATCACGATAACGTAAAATGTATCATCGAGTATTTCCTTTGATACCAAATCCGACAGGAAGCGAAAAATAATCCCGGAATCCCGTGAAACCTGCGACACGGCGTTCTTTTTTTTGTTGCGCGTAAAAAATACTTTTGTTTCCTTGTAAGGTTTCCACGGAAGCAGTCAATCGAAAAGAAGGTAGCAATGCTTTGGCAGCCGCATACTTTCACCCGACCTTGATCGGAACGTTAATATACCCCACCACGAGGCATGCAAAGTCACGAACGATTTCATGTTGGACGAACCGGAAATGACGTCCCTTACTTCCTGCCACCGAAAAAGTGTCAGCCGCCGAAACACCCATGTTTGGTGGCGGTGTAAGGGTTAGCCGGTTGGCAGAGAGGAGCCAGATTTGGTTTCCGCTTGTTTCTACATTCATTGTGACCTAAATTCGATTCTTTTACGGACATCCAAAGTTATGGCGGGTTGAAAATTACATTCGATTTATTTTATTTCGCACAGCACCGCCGCATCTGCAGTGAGCTTTGATGCTGTTTATTTGGATAAAGCGAAACCTGATAAAAGATGGGTGCTTCCTGAACGATGGTGTAGAAAGGAAGCAGTCCCAAACGTATCCATGCTGGCGTGAAACACGGCAGCCGTATCGACATTCGACGGTAATGATGGGCAACGAACAAACGACAAAGCACCGAAAACGAAACATCGTCGTAACCTTAAACCTTACCGTCCGTGATAGAAAACGGATTTTTCTCGTTTTGGGGCTTTTTTCCTTTCAACTGATAACCAACGCTGAAGTGTAACTCGACGCACTGATAACCGGCCGAAACTTTTTGAAATGTTAGCTGAGAGAGCGAGGGCATCCAGCATTCGTCATCTCACAGGCTCGGAGATGTTCACGCGCTTGTAGCAAACAAACAGGGGCTGCACGAATGCATTCTCGGCTCGGAACCGACTGCTTTTCTCATTCAACAATGCACTATGGGATAGGGTTGAACAAAATAAAGAATGTTTGAGTTTGTTTTTTCTTCTGAAGTAATGCGTTAAGTCATTAAAGATTGTTGAGCCAGGCCCATGTGATTAATTAGCCACGATTTTGTTAAACCTAGTATCTTTAGGAAAAGGCTACTGAAAAGAGGAAAATCATTGAAAAGAAGAATGTAATCGGTATTAAAAAAAAGTCGATATAAATTTTACAATTTTTTTTTGTATTTGAAGCCACTTGAAATGTTTATAATATGTGTGTACAACTCTTCATACGGGATTGACATTACATTTTTTTTATCGAAACCAAAACTTCATATGTAACTAACAAATTATACAGCCTAATTATAGATTAGGTTTTACACGCTTCGGTTCATTTAATATAAGGACAAGATACTGCTATAATTTGATTTGAATGAATTTGATAATTTGTTCGAATGAAATTTGATTTAATTGGTCACTATGGATTCTCCTAATATGTGCGCAAAATGATACATAGAAACGGGTTAATTTTGAAATAAAAATTGCGTGAAATTGAAAAACAAATTAGAACGGGCGTTCAAAACACCATGAGACACCCTGTAGATTCAACGGTGAGAATCCGGTGATGAGAGTGAGCTGTTAGCATCTCACTACCACCCACCGTGTTTCGCCGGGCAAGAAAGTAACCGAGAGAGCGAACATCGTTTATTTACTTTTGAACCGCGCAGTCGAACGGACGCACGTGCGAGGAGCTAGTTTGAAATCGAAACCGGGCTTTTCGGTAAATCGCTGTTACGAAGAAATCCTAACCGTAAGTGTGTAACATTAGGCTAAGGGTGTAGCGGAAGTTTAAAATATGGACATAGCGTGGCAGTTAGTAGTGTTATAGTTTTTGCCAATGCAAACTTTGGGGTTGTAGGACAGATAAGGTTTATTATGAGTGTTGTTGAAATTGGGAAAACATGGTGACACTAGGCGTTAAGTGTGAATGTGCAACGTGTTGTATATGTTTGTAATTGTGTTGATCAGGGAGGCGTTGGGCGATTGGGTTGTACAAGATGGTGGAAAGCGTACTCCGTTGAATGCATTTCGTTTTGGGTTGCTCCCAGTGGCCGTTGATGCGGCGTGCATGTGCAACGGAATGAGGTTGATTGTGTGTGGTTTTGGGGATGGAATGACGCTGTGCGGCATGAGAGCCACAGAGGGCGGGTGTATTTCGGATGGTCATCCAGCGATACGCTTGATCAGTGGCAACACGCCAAGCACTCTCGTGCTGAATGTGTGTGTGAATGTAGAGTGTGTGTGTGCGAGAGTGTGTGACAGAGAAACGGGCGCCGCGGGGTGAAATGAAACGAAAAACAGGTTTCCAACAAGAGAGAAAGTTGCGAAAGCAACCGCAGAAATCAAACAAGCGAACCGTCGCGAACGTTAGCCTACTCGAACCGTTGTTTCGTGTGTCGTGCGTTTTCCGTTGCCCCGCAGGTGACGGTGAATGGTTTGTGATTTGGAGTGAACAAAAAGTCACGAAAAGAAGAAAATGACCGCTGCTACTTTTTGTAGCAGCTGCAAAAGAAACATGGAAGGATATGTTGGAGGAACGGCAGCTTTTCCTCCTCGCTACTAAAACAAATAACAGTTTGCTAACCAGAAACGTCAAACCCCAAAATTGTGATGGCAATCGAAACGCGTGGCCGTTAGTTGCTGGCACAAAACAGGCCTATACTGTATGGCCTATATTTGACCCAAGTGCTACTTGTTGTGTGAGGCACGTTAAGTGGCGTTAGGCTGAAATTCGATCATCCGCAACGTGCTGCCGGTAAACCGGTGCGCCGGTGCGGCTACGTTCATCCTGACTTCGTGTGAGGCCACATTTGCGAGCAGTTCTTTTTCCAAGAATTACCACGACCGACCGTAATCATAGGGCCGAACCTTGGCTTGGAACCATCCGGGCTGGCTGGCAACTGTACAGACTGGTCCAAAATGATGGTGCTGAAAGGTTTTGTAACAAAAGCGTGGATGGTACAGTGCTATGGTGAAAGTGGTCGATGGTTAAGCTAGCTGAATGGGACGCATCGTGTGCAGTTTTATTGCATTGCAGCTCTCTTTTGCCGTAGAGTGTGGCCATCTGCAGAATTCATTCGTTTTGTTTTTTCGTTGCGAGAGTACGGCCGAAAGTCGGTCGTTAGCGAAGCACAGTGGTGCATGTAGCCTTTTTACGTTTATTTGTTTGTGATTTTAAAATAAAATTGCAGACTTTCCATCATCAGTGCGCAGAAAAAAAAGGTCGGTACTTTGTCCACTACGAAAAACTTAATTGTAGTCTTTTGCTATGGGAGGTACAGCTCAAAGGAACTGTAATTAAATCACATTATGTATAACGTCCAATTAAAATGTCCATCGACTCAAACGGCTTGATTAAACGCTATTCACTTGCATCTTGCATCAGCGACTGTAACGCATTTGATACGTATTCTTCCCATTCAATCGCCACTTTTCCACTACCCACATAGCCGAGCGCATCCTCTCCACCAGCTTTACAAACACTTTTACTAATGCCCATTAGATGCGCCATTGCCGCGCAGACCTGCTACAAGCGGACATTACGGACTGCTCTTTCACTTTCTTTTACGCTTGATTTGCGGCAATTTCTTCGCGAACACCTCACCGACATGCTGGCTAATTTGCTTCGAAAACGGTGGAGACGACGGGCAATGCAGTGTGGCCGTGCGGTTGTACCAACACTCAGAAACAGTGAGATGAATCGTGTTGCGTTGAGGTTTTTGATGGGATTTTCTTAATCAGCGAAGTAATCATCATTATGGCACGGTGTGTCCTATCGATGGTACATACGAAAACACTGAAAGCTTGAATCCCTTCCCCTCCCGAATCTTGTACACACTCCATCGCGCGTGGCCTCGTTAAAGGTTGATCATCATCGAACCATCTCCGCGCTATCATCATTATCGGTGCTCATCTGCCGGGTATCGCAGGGTGCAGCAAGGGAGCTGAAGCCATTTTCATGCTGTTTCGTGTTTTTTTTCTGTTGTTGTGTTTCACCGCCTCCCAAATCTTTCCCAAAGCCATCGGCATTTCGTTATGCAAAGTTAAGGAGCCCCCACCATGGCCATGCGCGCGGAAGATTGAATATTGATCAGTTTCAGAAAAGCCAAAATTTTAAAACAAAACACCAACCGCCGAAGGAAAGAACGTACGATAGAGCGCAAACAAAACCAAAATCATAAGCAAAAAAAGAAATGAAACGATATGAACGGAAAATGTTCGATAAAACCGTGAAACGATGCAGTGGCAACGATGCTGCATAAATAAATTGGAAGAAGCGGAAAGCGATCGGTCGGATTGGAGCAGTGTTAGCGGTCCGCGGGGATTGCTAAAATGGCAGAAATAATGAAATCGGAAAACCCAATCGCGAAGGCCGTCAGAAAACATGAAATGAAAATTTACAACGAAAGAGAAAGGGCTTCGGGAAGGATGCTTCAATCATGATGGATGGATGCTGCATAATGGATGGCAGTTGAAGTAGAGAGTGAAAAAGAGAAGTAGAAGAAAAGAAGAACAGAGAGACACTGTACTGCGAGTTTTCTGGCGTCGGCTGAAGCGGTCGGCGGGTAGATTAAATCTTAAGCAAAATTGAACCACAGACTAAAGGAAAAATTCGGGCTCAGGTAGAAAGAAAAAAAACTCACAACATTATTTCAGACCACTTGCAACGCCTTGCCGCCAGAAAATCGATGGATTGATTATTGATTGTGATTTAAAAGTAAGTTTCATGGTAGCGTGACGGCACTCGTTCGGGTTTCTTTGTTCGTTTCGGATGGTTTAAATTTTCCGACCGAGTTAAAATGGAACCAAAACAATAGCAATATAATGTATTAGTTACTTTGTTGCCCCTGACTGGCGTGCTTGTGCCATTAAAATATTCCACCCTGCTGGAGATCACCTGTTCAAAAGTTATTTGAATAAAAACAAACTCGTTTCCATCTCATTTCACCGCGAACGAGTGCTTATCATTCCGTGCCGGAATCAACGAGTATGTGTGTGAGTGTATGTATGTGGCTTCGCTGTTTGGTCCTATTTTTTTTGTTATTATTTCGTATTGATGGCACTGAACGGTGAAGTGAGAGTTTCCAGCGTGTTTATTTTCTTTCCCGCTACTCTTTGTGAGCTATCGTGACGTGATTTGTGTTCTTTTTTCCCCCTCCCAATTCAGTTAGTGTTGCGTGTGAACTAGTGCTGCAGATAAGAAAGTTGTGAATTGGAAGTGTGAAGAAGTGCAGAAAAAAGGGCACGAAGAAATATCATAAAATCGGAAAAGAAAGCCAAAGTCGTACCGGAACGCAAACGAAGTGAATAAATAAAACAAAACGAAACAAAAAAAAATCGAACGGACAAGCGGCTTATTAGCGGGGCATTACGAACGGTGGTGGCAAAGCCGGAACCTACGGACGGAACTACGGTTACGGCGCTTCCCCCATATCACAAGTGATAGGAGTTAAATCCTATCGATACGACCCGACATCAATTAGGGTGTGGGCTGCCTCGTCGGCATAGCTAGCAGACCGCACCTAGCCACAGAAGGTGAGTGTTTTTCATTGAATTGATGTGATTTCATTACTACTTAGCTAAGCCTAAGATTTATTTTTTTGATGCAATCGGCATCGATCAACATTTGATAAATAATAATAAAATCTCCTATGCTTATCTGTATGCTTCCAATATATTTGGAAGTTGTCGTGCCATAGTACTAATATATGAGAGCAACGGGGAAAATGTGCAAGACAGGTCCATATTGCCCTCAAATCCGACATTACTACGTGTATTGCCTGTACTACATAACTGTAAACCAAACTAAATGGCTTGAAACAAATATAAAATTGCTACAACGCGAGTTAATACAGAATGAAAGAGTTATAATAATGAGTGTGACTGTTGATCACGCGAAACATACAGTGATGTAGCTAATTAAATATACTGTGAGTGAGTAGCTGTGACACCACATAGAGTTAAATTGCAAATTAGTTCATTAAACGCAAACGACTTACTATCCAGTTCTTTTTCTTCTATATTGGCGTAACGACCAACGCGGTCAAGCCAGCCTATACAGGCTTTCAAGACTTCTTAATACCACCATCCACATTCGGATAGTCAGTCCTTGCTACAGGGGTGACGATATATACGAGAATTGTATAGAATAAAAAAAATAAGAAGGAACAGGGCTGTCAACATGTTCGTGAACATGCCCCGAAAGGTATCTTCTAAGGTACGAAATCAAGACATTTCCAATATTAAATATTAAATATGAAAAGGACTATTTTATATCATATAAAATGTGATGTGATGAAATCTCCTGTGTTAAAATAAAAACAGAGACTGCAACCGGATCTGAGATTTTGAAAATCGTTAAATTTTGAGACATTTTTTTAAACTTAATACATTGGAAAACCTAAAAAAAGGCAAGGCGACAGGAAATCCATTGAAAACAAATCAATGTATCAAAAGGTATTCATGAGCTTGCCGTAATTATTAAAACTATTTCCCTATCCCTTAAACGTAATAGAATCGTTAAAAACTGTACCTAAGCCTGACATTGCCTAGCTCTAAGAAGATTTTTTCGATAGCCCTTAGTAACCAGGCCAAAAAACAAGTAACAAAAAAACAATCCCCTGCGATTCAGTGATAGTTTCTTTTGTAGATTAGGAACATTCCCTCTTCGAGTGAAGCATCTAATGAATTGATTTTAATACGAGCCGCATTAATTGGGTCCCAGAGATACGCACCGAAAGCAAACCATTTCGATAGAGTCGTGATAATTTTTACATTTGCAGAGCCACTCTGCACGTTATCCCTTTGTTATCCTTGGGACATGGTGTATCGGCACGTAGCAGCATGGTGCCGCCCCGTGCACGGTTAGCAGAAAATCAGTTCGAATGGCACTCTCAAAAATTCGATTATTCCATTCCATGTCATGCTGGGTCAAAACTGTCGCCAAAAAAGGGTCCCCTTTTTGATTGCAGCATCCGCAACTGATCCACTTAGAGTCGCTGTTTGTTCAGCGTTTTACCTTTTACCCTTCCCGGTCAAGCTGCAGCGCCTGTTTCACTTGGGTTCGTAAAATACGCACCTCATAAGGTTCGGGGAGTGTTGGAAATGCACGAACCTTAACCTTCGCAAAACGATGAGCACGATAGCAGATCGTTTTGAGCGGTTGGAATGGTTTCTTTCACTTTGGGCAGGGTGGAATAAAAGAAACAACCACGCTTTCTCTGTGGCGGTTCAGTGGCGGAAAAATACAGTCATTTTGATGCTAGCTTTTTTCTTCTATACGCTACAATCTTTTCGAGCAGGCCACCCGACGTACCCATCCGTTTTCGATTGCGTGGCAATACCGTGGCTGGTGCCGCACGGCCGTGTATTGGCATTCACAAAAAAAGGCGCCTCCATTCCGCCGCGAATGTTGAGGAGACGGCTGCAAGAACAAACAAATTCCTGCTCTTCTTTTCTGCCTGCTTGGCACTGCACGCTTCTTTGTGTCATTCCACAGTTATCAGATGCTGACGAGTTGCGTTTCTTTTTGCCACGGACAAAGCATCCTGGGACCACTTTAGACCTTCTTCCTTTTTCCATGCCCTTTGTAGCTCGTTCTCCCCGCTCAGGGTAATCATGGTGTGTGCTAGCAAGCGAGTGGTGGCGACGCCAGAAACGGCAGAATCGCACACCCGGGGGGGGCAACTTTGCTCCGGACGGCGCGAGTTCTGCGGAAAAGCTGCAGTAATTTCAACGTTACAAGTCCCGCGAGGCCGTTTTCATTTCGCAGCTCTAGTAGAAGTTGCCCCGGTAGGAAAGCATACGGGAGAAGCGGAAACATGGCTAACGGGAAGGGATCGTTGTTTTTCGACACTGTAATCAACTGAAGTAGTGTAGATGGTTTTGATGTTTAATTTCATTGAGTTTAAGCGTTGTATTGTTTTGAAACGTGTAATACAAACAATACTTTTGAGTTGTTTTTTTTTTTGTACTAAAAGCAGAACCTTGATAATTTAAATTCTAGTACAAGTGGAAGCTTATTTATCGGTTCAAGACGAAAAAGGTTATCAGTTGCTCATTTGTTTTTTATTCTCGTTTTAAAACGAATGTTTAAAAAATGGCGAAATTGTTTGCAAATCTATGGAGTATTCCTACCACAACCTAACCATCTTTTGTTTATTCAGCGCCCCACCAGCGATCAACAAACGATCCAATTATGTTGGTACCGAAACTGCGTTGGTACCGAAATGTTGGAACTGGGACGTTCCAATTTATTAAATCTACAAAATTAAAATGCTCCCTCCACATTCATTACCTAGCTTATGGGCTACTTTCCTTTCCAATGTTTAAATTCCAAAAAAATAATAATAATAATAATAATGGGCAAACATTACGGGTGGGCCTTTGAATAGCTCCAAGGCCTATAACTGACTTTTGCAGCAGTTTGTAAGTCACCTATTTTTACGCGCTTTATCGCGACGGTTTCGCTCAAGGACACGTTGTAAGCAAACCATCAGCCAACAGAAGCTTGTCGGACATTGTTCAACGGTAATGGGAACCGGAAACCATTTCAAGCAGTGTTTTGTTTGTGAAACAGCAACAAATCCGAAGAGAAAACACAGCCGAAGAACCGAACGAGCAGCGTGCAAAGACAGCTGTCACTGGGACAGAATGTCGGAAAGTAAACTTGGGGCTGTGTGCATATTGATGACGGACTTTACAAAAAAGCGGCAGCGGTTTGGTCCAAATTGTGTGGGTGGAACACCGAGGCTGGAAACATTTTCTTTTTCAAAGGACACTGTTTACCTGATGCTATTTTCCCAAGCTAATGAACCATTCAGTGAACCATCCGTTCTCACCTGTTCACCGTACTAAAGGTACCTTTTTGAGCATCAATGTTGGTAAATTTCCATCAAAATTCTGCTTCCCTATGGCCGAGCAGGTTTTCCACAAATACATTACATTACCTTTACCGTAGGAATCTCTTGTCGAGTGTGCAGAGCCCAGGTCCCCCCGAAAATCTGGAGCTAATTTGATAAATGTTCAAACGAAAGTGGCTTCAAAGGTGCTAAAAATACTGTCACAAAGGGAAAGAAAACGGCGACGCTTACCGATATGCCTCGAGGCTGAGAGAATGGTAATCTTATTACTGAAATTAATGTGACAAATTTTAATGAAATAATTTACCTCAGCCGGCACCAGATGGAATTGCTATGCTTGCGGAAGACTTTTCCATCCCAGCATTATTTGTAGCACATTTGCGTTACATTTGGCCGGCAAGAATTGGGAAAAGTTCATCCGAGCGCGCAAAACTCCCCAGCAACGGAGAGTCTTTGTTTGGCAGGCAATATGTATCTGGATCTGGCTTTTGCTCGAGTTTCTTATCCTTGGCGGTGATTAACGGACCGGCCATATTTACGCGCGAGGTCATCAATTCCGGTCTTGGTTTCCGTGTTCGTTTTCAGTGAGCAGCAGCAGCTGCAGTGGTTGGATTTTCTGCCTCTGCTCAAGCTCGTCCATCCAGCGTGCAAAGCCAACGCACTTGAATATGTTGTTTGTCCAGGCTCTTAGTCGCAATAAACACTGATAAGTAGAGATCGCGTTGGATATCAATTTTCTCGCATTTTTACCGTCCGCTCATACCCGCGCTTTTCCCTAGCGTATGGCATTAGACGGAGGCACATGAGAGTGAGGCCCGAGGCACACGCTATACGAGCTCGAGCTCTGCATCGTAACCGAACCTTCCACAACATTTTGGGCTCTTTTATCATTTGAAGACAACGGTTTTTTTTTATCTTCGCGTGTTTTCCCACATCGTACTTCACGCGAAAAACACACACAATTTTTGGGGCAATAAGATGAGAGTTTAGCGAACAACGACGGAATAGCATGGCGAACGAACAAGCTTTGCGCAGTAAATTCAGCAGATGATGGTTTATGGTACGTACGATGCCGGAAATCCTGCGTATACAAAGAACCGATTTTTATAGAAAGCAGAGGCAGACGGGAAAAAACGACATAGCAACGACAGAGCAGAAAGTGCGGCGGACTGCCGCCGGAAGCTTATCTTTTCCATTGCCTTAGTAGGTCGGTAATGGAATGGAACGTGTCTGCAGGCATGGCAAACAGTGTCATCCTGTAGTCATCTCACAAAGTGCACGATAACCATGGAAACACGCACTACACAACGGACGCGCTACATACGGTTGGTTAAAAGGCGTTTGCACAAGCTAGTCCTTAAGGGGTGGAAAGTAAAAAAAAGTGGAGCAAATTTATTGGAGTGCGAATGTGTTTGTCCCCAAATGGATGATGTTCAAAATTGCATCTTCTACGTAGGAGACGTTCAAGGAATCATTACATTTTGAACTCGTCATGCAGTACACGTGCTCCACGTTCTTCGATCACAGCTGCTGCGTCCTGTCGATGATGTTTGAAAGTTCATAGCTGTAGTGATACCTGGCGAAAATCGGAAATACATCGTCATTCTTCCATTCAATACAATTGCTTCCCATAACCTGACGGACTGTAAACTGCAAACTCACGCTCTATTCAATCGTTGGAGAATGTCATGAGCAGGAAGGTAGTGCTTACTGCCTTGCTGAGAATGTCAATTAAATGGCGAGCATGCGAAAGCTGTTCCTCCAGATATTAAACATGTCACAGAAGCTGCAGAGAAAACAGGGAGAATCGTTCCTCGAAAGGGAAACTATTTGATGATTGCACTGTAAAGGTATCCAGTAGGGATTACATTTCAGCTTCGTTCAGGCATCTAAATATTGCTCCAAAAACCGTCCACACCACCGCTGTAAAGTTCGACAACGGCTGTTTGGTGATTGTTGCGAGTAAAACAGTTTGCCAATAATAGTGTTCATCAAAACTTGTCGATAAAACCCGTGTCACTTTCGTACGTGTGAAGAGCGCTCTGTATTTATTTATTTATTGTTTATCACTGGTACAAGAGAGGATCCCAGATTGTGTGCTAGGACAACCCATTTCCGATATCTCGGGCTAGACCAGAGCAGCACGTTATAGTTGCTATCTGGTTTGGCGTCCAGTTGTCCCCAGTTATGTCACACAAATACTACACACATGCGTGAAACAGGCGAATTCGAGTATGAACCCTTTTTGATAAGTGGAGTTGGCGCTTAGTCCACCGATGGTGACGTGAGAGTACGGTGTAAGGTGGTAAAAGGCAGAGACTGACTTTGGCGTAGTAGTGTTTGCACTGGTAGTGTGGAGGGGATGAGAAGCATAAAACGATGGTAGATAACGCTACGCTGCTGAACTCTAGCCTGATTGGACCGATAAAACCATCATCATGAGAGCGCAGCGAGATAAAATGGTTGAAGGACCTGTTTGGTACATATCAGAGGATAAATTTAGACATTTTATCTTAAAGTTCCCATTCCCAGAGATGGACAGTGTTACTACAATTAATGATTGTATCGAAATAGATATAATTCCCTTGCAAGGGTTTATTTTCTTCAAACGTGATTCACACAATTCATGTTTGCTTCACAAGAACTGCGAGAGAAGAAAATAAAAATATTGATTGTACGCTATGTAAATCCATACTGTTAGTTAGTTGCTTTAAGTTCGTCACTAAGTTTATAAAAATGAAACACATTCTATCGTCACTATTTGCATTACTAACTCAAATTTACTCTGTTGCAAATCATAAATCACGTGTGGGACGGATTCAACAGCATGGGGAAAATACCACATAACATCTTCCCGTGAACAGGAAATGAGTCGAGGGCAATAGAGAATTTTGTGTAACGTTTTCCTGCTGACCGGTCAGTCAGCGCTGGCACGAAGAATGCTCCCGTGTGGACGTCCTGCATGTACAATATAATACTATGTGGAATGTGTGCACATGGACGTGTGTTGAGTTAAGAATGGACACATAGATAAAAAAGAATCAGTTTAGTTAGTTTTCCATGGACAATATATCCGCTTACCTAGTAGAGATGTGTACACTTACATCACCAAAAGCGTTATGACAGGACGTGGTGTAGGTGAACGTGTTTTAATTAACGAAGGATCCGATATACTCGCATTGGGTATGAAACAATGTGGTTTGACCGAACAAAAGCTCCCATTCCGACCGGGCATTTGCATTCCAATGAGTAACTAACTCCTGTTTCATTCATAGAGCTTGGGATTTGGCTAGCCTTACCATTGTGTCGCGCTTCATTAGCTGGAATACAAAGACAGTTGATGGCGGCTAGGAATGTTTCAGTAGCTTCCAGCTCATTGCCTGGTTAGTGGCAGCTTCACAATGGAACACAACCATCTACCATCTATAAACTTATGACGATGCAAAACCAATGACTGTCCCATTATCGAATATTGGACATTTTGAAATGATGAACATTGGCATTCTCCCAGCACCACCTCGTCACACATAACATCTACTCCTGTGCAAATGGTTTCAGGGCGACGAGAGCTAGCTCCTGTCGCCGGCAAATCGACAGCGAAAAGAGCATGAATTTCTGCTCCATCAAATCGTCCCGCTTGACGTAGCCCCGGGAGGACGACACACTCGTTGGTGCCGGTTTCGACTGTGCTCGTTTCGGGTGATAACGAGCGGCATAGCAAACGTCACCGAGAGCCTGTAAGGAAGTATTCAGACTGTTAGGGTGCCGTGGTTAGGATGCTTCATTAGCGTAACCGGTAGCAGTCGTTGCCTTTGGGAGCCCTTCCTTGATCCCTAATAACCGTTTTTCCTCCAGTTCTCGGCCCCATTTGGCTCCCTCTATACGATCGTCTCTGCGCTGCGGTTGTATGAATTATTCATGGAGCAAAGGATAAGATTGCTAGCAAAAGTAGCGACGATGATGGTGGCGATGGTTTTGCTTTAAGCTGTTCAGTTCTGTGGCTGTGGCCTACCAAACCAAAGTCCTCGCAGGGCTCTCGACCTTGGCGAAAGTCTTCCTCGCCACTCGAAGAACTTCTTCGACTAACACTTGGATCGATTCGAAGTTGACGTGGAAACCTTTTGAAAGCTCCTCTTCACCAATGGGAAGGGCTTTTCTAGAAGAGTCGGTCACGGGTGCACCATTGGGGTAGCATGAATGAGCCTGGGGTTCAGTTACAGTCGGATATGTTTATTCATCTGTTGAGAAGATCCTTTTACTTAAGCTGCCGGTAACACATTATAGTGAAGTTTTACGTCCAAAATTCGTATACACTTGTGTCGTCACGAAATGTATTCATCGTGTGATGTAACGGTTGTGTTTTTATCAACTCGTTGCATTTTTCTGCTATAAAAAGCGCCTGTGCTTAATAAAAATGCGTATTTTTTTTACGTCGAAATTCAATATTTCTACATGGTGTACACTAGCCATGTGGGGACAAACACTAAAAAAATCAGTTATGGATATCCATGCAAATAACATGTAGCTAGATGCAGAGAAAAATCGCTTTTTCTATTTTATTTTTTTCTGCAAACTGTGTCTGTCCGGCATTCGTTAACGTCGGATGCATTTGCACCCGTCATATGCATCGTTGAGCCGTTTTCCTCACATCTAGGACAGTGCTTCCGAATCGTTGCACTCAGAATTGGACTGTGCTTCTACATGCTTCGTCCATGTGCTCTATTTTCGTCTTTCGGCGCGTTTGTATTGTTTTTTTTCTGTCAAAAAAGATACATTCAGTTTGTGCAACGCTTGTTCATCGTTTCGAGCTAAGAATAAATTTTGTGATGCACATTTTTTAGCTCCACAGAATCGCTCATCCCAGGACAGTTTTTAAAGGAATCATATTTTCATTCAGTTAGTTTCATTCTTGATGCTTGTGTGGTGGGTTTTGGCAGAATCGATACATTTCACGAGATATCGTTACCGCAAATTGTATGTGCAGGCAAAAATGCAACTGTCAATTCAAACGTTATTTATTGCAATGGATTGCATACTTCACGCTTCTTCGAATACTTTTGCTTCTAATTTCTTGGTCGCCCTTCGTTCGTTCGTTTATCTTCGCAAGGTTTTCTTCAAAGCGACGGAAAACCGTGTTCGTGGGTACAGGTAGGGAGAGATGCAGCGGAGGTTGTCGATTGCCTCGGGTCGGAAGCAATAAAGGCTGAGTGAAATTAGTTCCCCGGAGCGGGATTCATGAAATATCAATCACATTTTCGTTGATGGAAACCGACCGCCGCTGGGAGAGATTCGCCTGACCGTTTCGTGCTTTGTGAAACGAGAACAAGAACCGCTTTTACTCAATTTGTCGTCGTAATTGGTTTAGTGTGCGAGCATGGAGTTTCTTAAGCCATGTTCTCTGATTGATTTCGTAGCTTTTCATTTGTGTCGTTGAAAGACTTTCCGTTTGACTTACACACATAACATACACTCACGATGTTTATGGTAGCAAGTGTAGCACTGAAAATTGGTAATCAATAGCAGGGCGCTGCGAACTGTGGGTCTATTTTCCATACCGTCCCACAGCCTCAGTTCGCACGAAAAACTTTCACCTGAGAATGGCACAGGGGGAGGTAAAGTAAATATTATTTTTTCGTGTTGTGCTGGCTGTTTTAAAAAGTTTCAAGTGATATTTTTTAGATAGATGCTAGATTGATTGCGTAGTTTATAGCATCTACAAGCGATGATACTATGAAAATGCAACAATATGTAATTAAAATAAGCGCGAGTGACGTCCATGATACAAGATTCCCATGGTAACTTATTAAAAAATGTGCCATCCTGTTTTGTCCTACCGCTGTGCTTCGCTTCGTTATTCTTGAGTGAGTGTTTTGTTGCTATGCTTGTGCATCCATCCCATTTTCACACGGCTTGATTTGATTTAACACACTCACCCGTGGCTCGTACTCCAACTCACGGATGAAATAAGGATCTTAAAACGGCAGACACTCAACTTCAGAGTGGCTGAAGAGCGCCCTGTCAAACCTGGAATAGAATGAACGAGATGAAAGCAAATTGTAAACCGGCTGAGTCAAGTGTACTCACCTGCCTCACCATCCTCTGCCAACGGTGTTGGGTTAGATTGGAAGCGATTTAATGGTGAAGCATCAAGTCAGAAATAACAAGCACATCCTACCTACCTCCAGAAAACCTCGGTAAAGGATACTCGTACAGTGGCGATCGAAAATTAATATCACGAAGGTGATTGGTTTGTTTTACGATGCTTTCTCATTCAAAATGGATGTTGCCATGATACGTTTGGCTTTTGCTTGCCCTCAATTTCCATGTATTAGTGGATGTGCAAAAAAAAACTCTTCCAAGCATTGAGCCTCATGCCTTAGGGTTTTTATCCGCTCTCTACTGTAAAAAAACTTGTTGTACGCACTCTGAAACCCAGCCTCAGCGGGCGTTAGATATACAGGTATGGAAATATTTGATAGCAGCGTGCACAGGCAGAGTCGATCCGAACCTAAATCTCGCATAAAATTGTTGAACCATAATTCGAGTGTATCTACAAGCAACACAATCAAAGCTCGAAACCAACGCAAAGCGACCCACTGAGCAGAAAGTGGAAACGCAGTCCGTTTAAAATTAGTGATGCTTGGCTGAGGTTATGCTGATTGACCTAGAACAAAGCCAGAGGGGAATGTGCCTTTCTTTGGTTCTAAAGGCTCCAAACGATTACACGTTGGCGTAGATGGCCGTAATTGCATAGTTAATCGCTTCGCTGGAAATGTTCGCCTGTTGGCACATCAGGCCACACCGATAGAACTAGCAACCGCACAAAGCTTGGCCCGAATCACTTCCGGTAAACATGGTTCTGTTCTTTTGCTGCATCACACATACAGCACAAATCAACTGCCATCAAAATCAAGACATCAGTTAAGGTAAAGTATTGGTAGAACTTCCTGCAAATGGTAGGGGGCTGTGTGAGTGAAAAAACGTTACATTTCTCATAAAACATCCCTTCCATGCTGGCTGCTGATTGGATTTTCTCTAGCCAGTTTTGATTCTCACCCCGACTCGCTAGCTCTAAGCTTCGACTGCACATACACGCACAAACACGCACAGTCACGTACGAAAGTGGGGCGAAACTTAATTACACTCATTGCATTAAATACGCTTCACAAGTGTCGGTCGCTAGTGACTGAAATGGGTTTTCAATCTGCCTGCTTACAAGCACTTAACTAACGAGAAGTGGAATGCTTGGCCCGACGAACGTGTGGTCCTCGGCAAACTGCAATCTCAGACGTACGTTGCACTTGATTCATGCTACACCGATGCAAGTGCAGTGCTCTCCCCTGAGAAGCATCGGCTGAGGGCAGTCCAATTCTCAAGGATTCCGTTTCCCGCTTTACGGGCATTTAGTCCGAAGTATTGCATTTGGTTGAATGGGTTGGTGCATGGGATGTAACGTTGATTTGTTGCATTGAGCAACTTATTACTGCAACATGACAGTTTGATTTCTATTCGACAACTTCTGGTTTGCGTTTGAGGCAGGGCGTTCTTGTTTTCGATTGAAGAAAGATCATAACGTTCAAGCCTTTAACGATACTGGCCCGTTATTATATCAACTTTGACTGTTAGTGGTTTAAATCATGTCAACAATCCATAAAAAAAACCCACACGCCAAACTATCCCGAAGCTTAGAAGAAAAACAAACAGTAAACATGTAAACAGAATAAAATGTATTGTTTCACTGATATGTTGAAATGTCTACTTTCTAACTTAAACTATCAACAGAGCTTTTGTTACATATTCAGTCCTAATCTCACTCTATCTCTGCCAGCGTACATTCGATCTTCGTAAGCAAGAAGCATGCCTACATCTCTTTTCTGTTCACTCTTTTCTGACAAAATCATTTTTTTTAAAATTTTCCATAATAGATTTTTAATAACTCACAAGTATTGTTCCGGCACTTATATAAACTTCACTGAATAAATGGGTTGATTGTGCAGCATATTTCTTAATTACACAAAATGACAAATCTTGCAACATTTAGCCAACATTAACTATCAATTCGATACCATTCAGACGTTTGCTGTGTTATGTTTACGATGTGACAAACAGCAAACCCCTTTTATTGCTGCCCATTAACAATGATCGTTATCGTTCCACCTGCGTCTGTACGAAGTCGTACGTCTTCTTTTGTGTGGCGTTTGGGAACATTATTGACGTTATCTTTCTGTTCTGCGGCAGATTAACTGTGCGGCATTATGGCATTTCGCGTATCCTTCGCACCATCCCCGCATGGTGTACATAATACGCGCGGAAATGAGGTTAGATTATTCGTACGAAACTGAAACCTTCCCCTTCCTGGCATGCTCTCTACAATCTGTTTGCTTTCACCACAAATGCTTGTTAATTGGTGTGTGTGTGTGTGTTTGGTTGCGTTTCTCTTGGTCTAATAAACCCTCGGTAATCATGTTCCCAACGTACCTTCGGGTAAACCGCAAAAGCGTCTCCGTTTCGTACGGTAGTCACGGAGCGGCCGGGATTGTTGGTTCACGTGTCCCATCGGGCGGCAATATCGAGGTTAAGCTTTCGCAAATCGCACGATAATCTTCCCTCGTGGGAGTAAGACTTGTGATCTGTAAGGCTGCATGCGCGCACCCAACGACGAGCGATTCTATCTATCTGTGAAGAGTTTGCGAAACGCGTATGATTGAAAGCTGTCACTTTTATTACACGGCAGCCGAAAGAAACTATAGTCCAAAGAGACGGTTTGGGGCGGGTCGGTCCGAGAACAGGGAAATGACTCATATTATGTGAGCGATGCTGTTCGCACTTTGCGCACTACTCATCAAAAGGGCATTATCGGCATCAGATTGGTCTATAGAGGATGGCACATTTAATTAAATGTCACGTGACTTCCGGCAAGTTCCCGTGAGCAACTTTGTCATCGATCACGGGATGCATGGCATATACCTCGAACGAGGCTTTTTAGACCGGAACCGGGGAAGCAGACGATCTGTTAGAAAGCAACTGATTCGATGAAACTGATTTTATTGACATGAAGCTGTGATTGACGGGTAGTGGTGAGGATAGAGGAGCAGGCTTATTTATCGCTATGAAACAGCTATTCCATTTGCCAACGATACCGTTTCTGACGTGTTTAGCTGATTGGCTGGGTTTTGGGATGGTGGAAAATGGCGGATGGGTTTTTGGGATGGTGGGAATTAAATTTCAAATTTGAATCTCATTTTCTATGGCAAGTATAATTTCAAATGGTTCCATTGCAAGGGGTAATGCAATCATAGTCAGCAATTGAAATCCACGATATTTGCTCATTTCCATTTCCCAGTTGGTGTGAAATTGGATGGCTGCAGCAATGTGGCTAGCTTTTCAATTTAAAATAATATTTAAACCATAGACAATGGGATTAAATACATTTGATGATGATAATTATTTTTCTTCGTATTTGATGGTATTGATATTTGTACAAATAGTTCCGCAAGACTGGAACCACATTATTTCGATTGAAAGTCAGCAAACTGGCAGTTGCAATACCTTAATATGATCAATCGCTTACACAGACTGAACATGGGTTGAACTAGAGCATGGGTTGAATGGAACATAAGTTAAAGCATAACTATCCGGTTCCGTGTGGCACGGTAGTCTCCGTTTCTCTATCTTTCCTTCGTTCGTTCTCAAGCGCCATCGCTGGTATTGTGAATACATTACCTCTATACTTACACTCAAAGCCTACGATACCCGCTAGCCACTGCGACCGAGGCAACGTACTTGGACCAAGACAACTACTTTCGTTTTCTTTTCATCGGGAGGCTTTCGACGTCGAGGATGGTTACGCTACCATGAACCTACGGCTATGTACGGGAGGGTACCGAGGGCTGTCAACTTGACGGCTTCCGACACTGCACAACAATGAATGAAAACCGAGCGTGTTATAAACGAGTGGACTCGTACTTTCTTCGCCCTCAAAAAGAGGTTTAATCTTGCGTACAATTTCTATGGTCTTGGCGCGTACATAACTCCACCGTTCGTCTGCGTGTGAACGGGACGACGCCGTTGAAAGCCATCGCATAGAATGAATGGGAGCGAGAAGAATTAATGGCCTCTCCCTTTTCGGGTGCGGTTCGTTTCGTTCGTGTCGTTCTTAAAGGAGAACCCTCTTCACATTACAGTTCAAAGGTTAGGACGCTTCGAGTAAAGCACTCGCTTGCAAGCTCGGAACAGCGTCATGACCCCGACCGCAGCACACATTCAACGTATCCGACAGCTTTGTGGCAGACAACGTCAGGTCTGGTGCTACTACTGCTGCCGGTACTGCTGAAAGTTACGCGTTACGGTGCCCAGTCTTCCTCGGGGCAAGTGTCCGACGGAGGAGCAATAAATTGATACCGAAGAATTACAATGAAACACAGACAAAGTCCGTGCTCCCGTTGGCTGAAACGATGGGCCGCTGGCTCATTGAGATTCTTGACAGCGCAAGATCCCGGGACGCTTAAGTGCGGCCACATTACTAATTGGTAGGATTCTTCAAACGGTTTCCTACGCTGTCTCCGGTCGTCGGTTGGGGACACTTTCTTTCGCCGTAGAGAAAAGCGTACGGGATGCGATTCGCTCGGACCATTCCCATGTTTGGGCAGATGCGACCCAGCATAAAGCACCATTTTTATAGTTCACATGAAACGTTCTACCAGGAAACGGAGCAGTTACCCCATGCCCATACCAACTCATAACCGTGTGGCAGCAATGCAACTAAAGCGGAACAACCAGTTCGACTGATCCGACATGATAGGTTCCCGGGGACGTGTCTCGCTTATTAATGGGCATGTCTTGGGAGGGTTTTGGGACCGTGCTGTGGAACGCTTAACGCTGTGAAATCTTTCCACTCATTTCGATCATTGCGCTCGGTCTGCTGCTGCTGCGGGGCAGCACACACGGCCGTGTAACGTACCGGCAAATGAAAGCACGTGGCCGGGCAAACATCGTCGAGGCGTTGTTTCGTTAGCATAACAAGTAGATGGAATCCCTTCGTTAGCACGACGTGTGATGGTTTATTGAAACGGAATCCAAGCATAACCGAACACCGTGCACACACTCGCTCTTCATGTTGTCGATGGTATGTTTTGTTTTTGGGGTTGTTTAAAGAACAGGAAGCAGTGTACCTGCAGCAAATGTGAGGCTGTACGAAACCTGTGAAGCGGGGTGATAATTTGTGTAGCGCTTTCCGCAAACAGTGCTTGCGATATGTAATTGAGCGATTGAGGGCATCAGCAGCAGCTGTACTGTTGGTGCAGAGCTAGCTTAGGAAGCGCTTTGTAAGCTCCAGATTTACTGTGCTTATCCTGGCAAGAGGCACTGGGACGCCGCTGGGTAAAATCATAATTACTTCCCTCGGAAATGTGCATGAATTATGAATGATATTAAGTAGATATTTGCTGCGAGAGTGTTGTCATATTCAACAGAAAACGGGTACGTATGTTGTTCCTATGAGATTCTTCGCGCTATCAGGATCAGCGTGAAAGAGCCGTTGATGCATCGGACCACGATGATGTGGAACAGGCACACTCCTGCTTTTGATTTGCATTAGATTATAAACTTTGTGCTCAGCGTGCTTCAGGCTATAGCGGTTGCGTCTATTATCCTTCGTTTCCTTTCGACCTAGCAGAAGCAGGAAAAGTGAATGATTATCGTAGAAATGATAAATCAACACTCACTCAGCATGTACGAGGCTACGTTCCAGCCACCGACCGCAGGGAACGCTCTCCAGAGGGTTTGTGCCTGTCAAATAAATTCCACTCAGTCCAATCGTGATCCGTGGCATTAGCTTTCCTTGGCGCGTGTGTGTGTGTGTTGTATAAGTAACAGCACTACCAACGACCTTCCCTGGCCAGCTATCGAACATAAGCGATGCCAAACAGCCTTAACAGCCACTTCATCCCACGCCATTTCCTCCCGGAGGATGTATGTGTGTGTGAGTGTGTTGGAGGCGATCCATAAATCACAACATTTCTGCATAAATTATGCTCATCGA
>KI919897.1:19637-33908 GCA_000473525.2 Anopheles melas | reverse complement strand
TGCCGATCGTGCGCTGCACCTACCGGACGGGTGACGTTGCAGATGCAATTTTTGTCGAGGTGAAATTATCAAAACCCAAGCATATGTCTCTGCATGTGCACTCAAACACATAACACACACACACATACACACACACACGCTCTAATGCTCGATTGTGCAATGCGCAATGTGCAATGTGCGCAAGCAAAACGAAGAGAAACGGCCCACAGACACAGTCCGTTTGCTTTTGATGCATGCTGGAACACATGTGCAAAGGCAAACTCTTCGGTTGCGACAGCACAAGAAAGCATAAGGAGCGCATAAGGGAAGGTATTGTTAATTATGTAAATTACAGCCGGTGGAGCACGCTGATCGAGAACTCTGCCGCGTGTGGGTTGGGGAAGAACAGTAGGGGCGCTGGTGGAGAAAGGCAGGCGAACCGAAGGCTTTCTGAAGTGGCATTTAAAATTCAGCCGACTAAAAGTTTTATCACATATTCATTAGCTACTGGTTTGGGGTCGATTTTTTCGCTCCCCTGAGAAGATTCTGCCTCTTTGGTGCGATCGTTTGTGTGCTTTTCTGCGTGAGTGTTTGTGTGTGTTCTATTTCCTTCCCTCACAGTTTGCTCATGTTTGCTGCAACGGTGGGATTTTTATATTCATTCCTTCCTTTTTCTAGTGCTAATTCTATTTCGTTTTCGGGGTTAAGCGTCGAACGTTTGGGGCCACCTCTCCGTGCGGTTGGTGATATCTGGGCGTTAATTTGATCTTCTCATGGTGCCCGCGCAGTCCGGGGGCTCGTTCCAAACGGGGAAACGGGGGTGCGTGCGGGATGCTTGCAGCCCTTCTGGCTGCTTGTTGTCGGCGGCGTTTGCTTCTGCTGTCACTGTCACCGATCAACCATCATCGATCGGCAGTGCTTGGCGGCAAAATCATATGCCATGTCGTCGGGCAGCGTATGGGAAGCGCAAGATTGTGGATCCGAAAAACGCGATACGCGACTGGTACGAGCAGAAGCAGCCGAGGGTTCGAACAACAAAATGAATTTAAATGGCACATCGGTGGGATCGGCACAGGAGCGAACGATATCGGCGGCTAACAGTTTTCTACATTTAATATTCTCAACATCGGTCCACTGCCTGGGACAGCAGCAATCGTTATGTTAGGCTGCTACTTTCCGGCAGGCTCTCGGCGGGTAACGAAGGGGCGGTGGATTGCGTTTCACCACCACCGTTCCGATTGCATTACATCCAACGGGGTGGCAGCATTTCACCCACTCGTGTTCCTTTAATCACGGGTAGCGGCGAGGCGCAGATCGTTCGGGTCTCTACCGATCGCAACCAAGATGAAGGTGTCGTTTCGGAGAATGGCGGCCGGAGAATGGTCGCCCCTGGATAAGCAATCCAGCCACGTCCGAGAGACGGAACGGAGGACGGAGTGGCGAAGATGGATGTAAGGCTGCCGAGTGCGGTTTGCGCTAATGCGACGCGATGCGACATCAAAAGATGTATCCGACACACCAATCCGATGCAAATGACATGAAAACAGCTTTTAAAACGTTCGCTTTATTTATTTATTAAATGTTTTTGTTCCTTTGTTTCTTTGCTCATTTCTCGTCTCCTTCGCCTTCCGGGAGTGCGTTGCTTCCCGTGCTGGTACTGTTTGCTTTCCGCGAGGCTTGAAATATACATAAAATTCTTAATTATGTCTTATCGCAGGGAATTCCGATAAGTTCCCGTGGGTACAAGGGATAAATATTGGGCCTGGGTGTAGCCACTGTCCCTCCCTGCTTGCCGTTTTATTGTGATTTCTTCCTTCGCTCGGTGGTTGCCGATGGTGGAGAAGAATAAAACAAGATTTGTCGTTTGAATTCGATCGAGGAATTTGTCAACTGAAGCCGCGCCGCCTTATTAGGGCGAGCGATTGGGACGAGAAGTACTATCGACGAAACGAGCTAGGTAGTAAATGTTGAATTTATTTTTCCGACTCCCACTAAAATAATGGTATAGTTTGTTTATCAGTCTCGTTATTCGAATGTTTGTTTTCCTTGGTGTTTGGTTATGTCGGCGATAGAGCGTACGCAAGAAATGCTTATCAGCCGATTTCTTTTGGCCGTACAGTGCTTTTTAGTAGTCGTGGTGTTTTGTTCCTCATGTACGAAAGATTACCCTCTTGTCAATGCGGTATGTGTGATACACGTGAATCCATTTTTTCATGAATGAGAAAATTTTGTTAAATTATGTTTATTGAATATATTATCTTGATGAAGAATTTGAACGAATCTTGCTACTATTCTAGGCGCTAGTATTATTAAATGGGACAAAAATAATTACATTCTAAGTTAGTAAATGAAATTACTCACATACTCACATGAAATTGAATTACCAACCCATTTCTTTCAACCCATTCAACCCCCCTCGGTACGATATACTTCAGGCAGTATATGAAGTGTATTTATAAAGCAACTTACCTTACTTTATTTTAACAGATTGGTAATTAATTTATCTAATCATAATAAACGAAAATCCAAAATATGTTGTAAAAAAACTATTACTATCCAAATATTCCACAATACATTTAATGCATCAAATTTTAAACGATGGACTTTGTTGCACCTTGACATCTTTCGCCGCTTGAAAGAGTTTCTGATAATTTGCTCCTAATCACACTTTGTCTCCATCTAATTAGTTTAGTCAATGTTTTTGTTTTCACCAGTAAATATCTCTCAACATGATAACGAGGAGAGTACAGAATAGACACAACATGCGTGTAATGTGTTTTGGATGAGATAAACTATTTGCAAAATAAAGCTGCAGAGTTAGGGTAAGTGGCGGTGCTCTGGAATGTAACCGTAGGTATAAGATGTACATATTTCTGTGGTACTAAAACTTTCCCATGGACAAACATGCTCATTTGTCTAAACAGTTTGAGTTAAAGATCACGCTCGAATGTCACCTATGTAGGCTTATCAGCGTAGCGAACAAGGCACACAGCTGCCTCCAGCGCCGACCGTATCGTTTAATCAAAAAGTTAAGAGATAGTACGTACCCCATGAGTTTCCAAAAATAATCCCCATTCTAGGTATTCGAACCGCACCGATCCTACCGACAAGGCTCCAAGGAAGGCTCTACGCGATTGGGCGAGAGAGCTCGAACAGCGACGAGGAATAGCAAACGAACCGGCGGCTGAGCTGCCTAAAAATAATCGAACAAGGAGAGCAAACCGGCAAATCACTTGCTAAACATCTTTTCGCTAACCCTGGGGCGAACATTTAACAACTCGTTTAAATCTCTGTCACATATCTTCCACGGTACGCTCAATCACTTGACACCACCGGCGGTGCAATGTATTGTAGAGCTTTCTTCCACCCTGTTAGTCTCCTCTTTGCCGACAATATCAATGTGGTCCGTGGCACTGGGTTGTACGGCAAGCGTTTCATCTGATCTTTAGTAGCTCTTTGCAGCGTAACCGGCTCGCGAAAGGCATTTCGGGTGGTGGATTTGGCCGCCGGTCGTCGGTGTGGCCATGTCAGCTCATTCTTGCCGTCTCGCCAACAATTTTGAGCCCAGCTCCGTGTTCTTCCACTGATCCCGCATCTGGTGCCGTTACCCACAAGCTGGCAAATGTGCGTGAACAATAGAGCGAACGGCAGACACCACATATTGGCGTAGCGTAGATCGTCCCATATCGCGGCAATCACACTGTCGCAGGCTTGCAATAACGACGACGACGACGACAAGCGACGATGCGTTCATGTGATCGCCTAGTGTGAGGTTGGAAAAGGTTATGCTTTAGGAAGTTTTTTTACTCATCTTCTGCTCGCTGTCCCTGTTGCTGCCGTGCCGCGTTCGTTTCGTTGGCAACGTATCAGTTTTATTGCAATGTCTTTACCAGCGTTGAGCATGTACGGACAAATGTAGTTCATGTTCGAATTAGAGAAGATATTTTATCGCGACAGGCCTTCGGTTGGAGCAAAGCTGCATAGGAAATGCACGGAAGCAGATTCTGAGGAAGATGTAGAATATTTCCAATGTGAATTGATTGATACATGGGATATGTCCCAAAATTCTACCAAAATTATAGTCGATCGATCGAAATTTATGAAGATATTCCAGTAGAAAAATACATCCAACAGCAAGCCTTTGCCTTGCAGTTTTGCTAGAATGGAATATAATGATATATTTTTATTTGCAGCTCTATTTTTTACTTTCAAAAAAAATGCTTTTAATCTAATCCAAAAACTTTTAGGTCATACAATTTGGCACACACGAACCTTCCACCGTAAAACATTTCGTTTGTTATGTTATTTGCTGAAAACACTCGTATGCCTCGTGGGAGGCAGAAGCTAAATTATGATTCCTATTGCTTTTGATGACTGTGGCGTGCGTAAAAATGCGTTAGGTTGTTACCAAAATAAAACAACATCGGGTGCAAGAAGGAAGTAAAATGAACGAGCCTTTCTTAGCCGAAGCGCTGAAATGACGAGACGAGAGGTACTTCAGATTTCATAACACGCCGTACGCCGCTGGCTGTTTTATTAGTACAGAATATCGCAACATGATGAAAATGTGTATTTTGAATGTTACGAATACGGTGAGCTGTTGGAAAAGGAAAAAAAGCCGGTGGCAAAAGCTATTGATGGTTTTTCGGAGGGTTTGTGCACGAAATGTTTCCCTTGCTCCCGGAAGTAGCACCAGTCGAACTGAACACACACACACAGACATACATACATACCCAAACACGTAGAGACGGAAAAGTTAGGAAGCGGAAACGCAAGCAAGCGTTCTCTCACATTCGGTTGAGTTGCTGCTTTTTTACTATAGCGTGGCATGATTATCAGACAGTAGCAGTTGTTTCGTCGATGTACTCACCGGTTGAGTGATGTTGCTGAGCGTGGATGAGCGAAGACGGGGCAGCTGTGCAGTGAGTACGATGAGTTAAGTATCCCCCCGGGGCGCTTACATGAATTCGAACGTCATCTAGGAGATGTTCTGTTTTTCAATGGTAGTAATTATAAGAAAAATACTTTGATTTTTAATGTACCTTACCAGTCATGTATATTTCCCTGAAGGTAAGGAGCGAAGTTTATAAAATAAAAATCACATGTGTACACATACGCAGTTTACGACAAATGATAATATAAATACAGATGATAATGATCACTCACAAATTCATTTTTTGGTAATTCAGTCTGTGTCATGAGAATGCTGCCGTGCTCAGTTTTACAGAAGCTAGCAAACGAACCCGATTCCAAAACAGGGCAAAGAAAAAAAAAACACAAAAGAAAATATCAGAAACTACAAACCGGAGAAAACCGATGTTTTCGCTTCATAAATACATAGAAACACAATTAAACTAGAAATATATTGTACAGCTTTTATCAATTTAGAAGAACGGCCCATAAGATTGAGAGCGCCGCAGATAAGCATTGCGGTACCGGGTGCCGCGTTGTGGCCGGTTTTATTCATTTTTACAATTTAATTGGATGCTTCGAAGTGGAATAATTTAACAATATATTGCTCAGCCGCAACCAGCACAACGTACGGCGTGCGGTGTAGTTTTTTTTTCGGTATAATTTTTGTTGTTATATTTTTTTCTTCTCTTCAGTTCATCTTCTCGCGGGCAGTGGTGTGGCGTTGCCCAGAGCGGTGGGTGCGTTTCCCTGCGGATTGGTTTGTTCACTGTCGCGGTTGTCTCTGGTGGTAGCGAGGTTGGCGGTGAAATGTTTTACCATTCACGATACCACGACAACAACAAAAAAAATAAAGGGAACACCCTCTCTTCCCCCACTCTATGTTTGAAGTGGTCATTCTCACATAAAGGGAGTTTTTTTGGAAGTTATTCCTTATTTCTTTTCCCGGATTGCCGGCCGAAATGGACGAAATGTAGCGAAAGAATCGCCGACTCAGAACACCGAAGGTCGTTTCGTATGAGAAATGGTCAGTCGGCAATATATACAGTGAAAATGAGCTTTCGTCGAAAGCACTAAGGGACAATCGAAATGTCCAAAATTTGGATGAATGAGAAAAGTGCGTCCACAATTTTTGGAGCATATATTATTTTATTGTAACGGTTGTTTGTAATAAAACGGCATAACATAGTTTATAGCAGGATTGATTTTTTAAGCTTCATTTTTGGATTATCCAGTATCAAACGGTAAGGGTTATTTTTTCTTAATATTGTTAACTAGTTTCAAGTTAACAAGATAACAAGTTTCATTAAAAATATTCTAGAAAAATTTACATTATCTAGCGCATTTTCCACACTTTTTTCCTACAACGTAGTCCTATTGTTCCTTATCGCTTTGTCCCGCATTCACTTGTTCGTATCCAAAAGAAATCGAAGAAACAGGGGAATAATGGAAGAGAGCGTATATGTATACATATACATTTATTTATTCCGGTAACATTATTCCATTTAGATAAGGCCTGGAAACAACGGTGGGCGATTCGCTGAGTCTTCCTTTTGCGCTAACCCAATCGCTCGTAAGGCAATGTGGCGAGTGACACTAGCGGCAGCTGTGAGAGTCGGGGATGTCCAGTACCCGTTTCGAGATCGTACGCTGGAGCCTTAGCACCAGCCCCCGGACAGTAAGGGAGAGGCAGCGAATGATAGAGCAGGAAGAGCTGACCCAGACTTCCAAACCGAAGTCGGACGGAAGTCAAACGCTAGGAATTAAACATGCATTGGTAGAGGTTTTAGATAATTATTGAAATATGTCTCAGAACTTATCGTCCGCTTGTTAGTATTAAACAAAACCAAAATGGACTTCACATCGACTAGCGGCGCTGACGGTGCAGCTGCGATGGTGGAAAATTTATCTAAATAGTTACCAGCTATAAAGTGAAGAAAAATGAGCTTTAAACTATAAGGCAAACAGATTAGGGCCGGCAGCCATACGAGTGTGCGGATGGACGTGCCAAATGTGCACGTCTTACTTTTGCGCCATACACAAATCGCACCGCAGCTGGTTCGGATATACGTTGCCCACCGGACGGGGTGAGGGTGTGTCTTGTTGGTGTAGCTTGTTCGGGTCAACCTTAAGCAGTCTGATTATTGGCACCTTTCGCAGAAGGAGTATGATTAAATTAATATCGTCCGTTATTTTGTGCGCTCGGTCGTTTATTTAGCAACCGTGCTTATCAAGACAGGCCTCCGACGATGAGTGAAATAGCCGACGCAGCGGTGCACTCGAGCGTCATACAAATCTTTCCGATTGTTCGACAAACGATCGAGTTTCGATAAGAACGCTATAAAGCGAATGCTCGAGTGCATGTTTGTACGCGGCGCTGGTGGAAACTCATAAACGAAACGGCGCTGCATCGTCGGGTACAAAACGGGCGAATTAAACACGAAATAAAGCAATGAAAGTTTTATTGCGGAACGCTCAGTAACAAGCTCATTCGGAAGATAAAATGCAATGCATTTCGAGGGACAGGTACCGTGATAGTATTCTAGATGTATAAATTGTTTCTATTTTGTTCATAAACTTTATATATCTGTATAGTAAATATCTGTGAATGTGGTTTTAGTGGTTTGGCATAGAATAACAAAATTCTAAAATAAAATGTTTTCCATTCAAAACGATTGATTTTGCTCCAAGTTAATTGTAAATATTTGCAATTATAATGCATTTAAAAAAATAATTTATGTAATCGGTTAAATACGTTGAAAATTTAAGCCCTGAATATTCTTAAATAACAAGAAAATATTAAAAGAATTGGACAGTATCCTGAGTCGTGATCTATGAAATATTTTTATTATTCATATCCTTTTGCTTTTCTGAATGTTTCATTTGTGACCATCCTTCATAAGATCAATCACAAGACTGACGATTTTCTTCCTTTATTTGCAAAGCCTCATATTTTGGCGCTTCCGTACGAACGGATATATCTCACTGTCTCTTCGATTAGCCTGATTTATATTTTGAATGCGCTGATACTTTTTTCTTCAATCGCTATTCTATCTTAACTGTTTATATTTTTTTACTACGTTGAAAATCTCTATTTATAATTTATATTAATTTTGTGACTGTTACCTACAATATTTAAGTTTGTTTAAGTTTAAGTTAAGTATTTAAGTTTGTTGTCTGCCATATTTAAGCATAATTATAGTTTAATGCTTAATGCTCTCAATCCCTACACCAAGGTACAATCGTCAGCTCAACATGCCCGTCCTGGGTTCAAGCCTAGAATGGACCATCTTCCCGTAGTATGGACTGATTTTCAGGCAGCGTGGTACTGATTAAGTCTCGAAAGTCTGTATGGACCGGCATGACTGCGTAGGAATTTACGCCAATTAGAAGAAGAAATATTAAGAAAATTAATCATGTCACATACATGTACTGCTGACACATTAGTTAAATACCAATTATTCTAATTATTACTTAAAACTTAGAATCATAAAAACATTATGTCATTTTATTCAAATCATATTCAAATTATATTTTTTCTTTTTAGAAACCGTTCAACATATGACAAACATGACAATGTAGGACAAAATATTGATTTTATGTATAATTTTTTTGCAGAGTGGTCTTGATAAGTATCAAAGTCGACAATAGTAAAAGTGAAGTAATTCAATTAAAATTGAGGATAAGGTTTTGAGATGACACAGGTTGTTAATTTAATTACAAATTACATTCAAAATAAAGCTTATTCATAATTTTTTAAACGTACTTTTATACTTTTACCTTTTTCTTTTATAATACTTTAGTACATTTCAAAATATTGACTCAAACATGATTTAACCTGTTTTGACCAAATATTTTGTGCTTCAGCATAAAAATCAGCATAAAATACAATCCTTCAAGAGCTAACCTGATCGAGTCTGGGACGAATTAGCGTTTGTTTTCATATTTTTCAGGCTGATAAATCTAGGCTGAAAATCGGAGGCTATTTCTGCGCGTGATTTTGTATTGAGTGTTGACATGATTTCAGTCACCAACTGTCAAACTGCATATAAAACAGCCGGCGAGTATCTTAAAAGTCCCCAATATTTGTATAAATGCTCATTCTTCATTCTTTTTCTGGTATTTCTGGTTAAAGGTTAGCGCTTGTGTAATTGTAAATTATTAATAAAATTTTATAACTCATTTAAAATAGAAACATAAATGGTAAAACTCAACTAAAAAATATTGAGATACATGAATGCTATCATTCATGTATTGGGTACACGAGTTGTCTTACATTTAAAATGTGATACACATCTAACAGCTGGATACGAACATTAGACAGCCGGTGTTAATTTCTTTGTTTAATACTAGCTGGCGCATTCTGAAAAGTTCAGAATTGAGTTTCTTAAATAAATTAAGACAGAATGTGATAAAAAATATGACCATATTTTATTATCTTGTGATGATAACTCTTTTCCTTTTTTTAAATTGACATTTCTTCTTGTACTTATTTGATTTCCGAAAGTTTAGAAACACTCTGTGTTTCCTCTCGTTTATGACTGTTAAGACATTGTGTGATGAATGACCAGTAATATTTGAAACTGCCTTCTGTATCCTAATAAAAGAACTGTATTGTATTTTTATGGAGCTTAAATCTGCATTACAATATATTCCGTCACACACTTCATCCTAAAATACGTTCAACCTGTATTGTAAAATTTATATTCAACACGGAGCTAATATAGTCGAGCAAACTGGAGGGATGCTTACGGTTACAGTTTTACAAACACACAAAACAACACCTTGTACTGTTGCATTAAATTTTATGCACTTTTAGCTTATCTCTGTCTGCGGTGGCGACATTTTTTTGCGAAATTCAATTCAACTTCGATACAGTCGGTAGATGAAGAAACATGAATAGTTTGGCACACGATACTTAAGAAAAGAGCAGTTACCCCATCCTACCACCAACCATAATCACAATCGTTTCAACGGCGCGTACCGAATGTAAGAAAAGCGCAGCAATGCAGGAAGACAGCAAAGATGCAACGCCACCCGATGCACGGGACAGAATAATAAAATGATTAAAGATGGCTCCGTGGCATGACAAAAGGAAAATAACGAAAATTATTGCCATTGTTTTTCGATCATTTTCGTGCCGTGCATTTCGCGCTCGGTCGGTAGCACCGTCCGTATAAACCCATGGATCGGGGATGTACAATAGCAGGAACTGGCCATTCAGGCTCCTCGGGGCCTCGGTGCAATCGCGAAGACAACTGGCGCCGTCACCTAATTATTATTTCGAAAACTAACAAGATGGCGCTCACATATCGATATTTTTCCTTTTTTTCCACCCTGCATTTTCGAAGATGCTTTGCGATGGTAAGCAAGGGAAGAGCGAACATTCGGACATTCACTGGGTATACGAGTGTGCCCGGGCCAGGAAACGGTGTAGAAGAAGTTGAAATGGATATATTCGAGCGGATGGATTCCAGCATAAACAGAAGTACATTCGGTGGCCCGCTATTGCACTATTGTATGTTTTGTGAGCACTCTTTGCACTCGTGGCTTTGGAGGTGGTGATGGTTGTAGTCGTTGTTTTTTTTTCTTGGTGGGCGCTTCAACAAGACCCGGCCTTTCCGGTCACAATCGGATCGGATGTTGTTGAAAAGTTTGTTTTTTCTCGCGGTGACTGGAGACTGCGGAGCTGCGCCACCGCCTCGAGGTGCAATTTTGTATCGCGTTTTGTATTTTGCTACCAGCGAAATAAGGTGTATATTGCACCTCGCCAGCATCAGACCTTGGGAAGAGGACCAAAGACACACACACACACACGTACCTCGTCTGCAACAACGAACCTTTCCTTGCCGATACCGTGCCGATGTCTGGATGAGTTTTGTTTGGTTATTTCAATTTCATGTCGCAAAAGTTTTCCGATGCTTCTGATTTTTTCTGTGTTTTACGCGCGTATCGTTTTTTTCCGCCTGTTGTTGTAGCTGCGTTTGTTGTGGACGCATGTCTGGTCTGGTCGCTTCTTGGCGTGTTGTTCGCCGCGCTCGAGTTGGAATATTTCGATCGCCATTTTTTCAGTGAAAAGATGGTTGTTTGCTGGTCGACTTATTCCGATGGCTTATGTTTCGCTGGTAGGTGCGCTTGTTAGGTTCGGGTTCGTTATTTGTCCCCTGCTGGAGTTTGATATACCGCCGGGGAAGAGAATGCGAATAATTTTACAAAGACTATATTACCCTGCTGGCGGCTGCTGGTAGGTTAAAGTGGAATTTTAAAATATTGTCGTTGCTTTTTGCTGGCATCGGTACCGGCACCGAGTGAATTGGTGGGAACTGAAACACCAAACAAGCACGATAAATGTGTGTAATGAAAGTTTACCGATAGCTGCATTCTTGATGGGGGTTTGGTGCCCCTTCGAGCGAAATTGCTCATCACATCTTCGTCTGAATGGTTTTATTTATTTGCCGGTGATTAATTAAGCTAAAGTAAATCAAAATAGTCCCATTTAAAACACTTATTCGCTCGGTTACACTTTTGTAAAACATAATTAACCTCAATTGCACATGAAAGCGAACCAGCCGCCATTCGAGGGTGGTTCCAATGTAACCCGCATGTGATTCGAAAATCACACCCAGGCCTCCCGTGATAGTGATCTTTTACCGATCATTTGCAGCATCATCGAGTTGCGTGCAAAATGCGTCGCCAGCCGAGAGGGGGTGATCCACCTCCACGCTTCGTACACCACTTTATGATATCGTGATCAAACAAGTTACGCCCTGGCACGCAACGGTAAGTAGCAGTAGCAGCACCGGCAGCAGCAGAACGGTGCAATCGGTCTTGTAGTGCGTCTGCTTTGATGTGTGCTCGCGTTATAACCGATGGCGCTGATTTGCGCCTCGACTGCGATGTGTAATTAAGCATTGCCGCTTTGACAACTCAATGCATCAAGTGGTGACGAGGGTGATGCGCGAGACAGATTAATTAATGTTGGGCTGGAAGCCACGCATAGCTAATTAGTTATGATGGATGGAACGGTGAGCAGTAGTCGTCGTCGTCGTACGCTACATGGTGAACTATGCGGTACTCTGTGGACAGGATTCGTTGTGGCTTTGATCATCTCGATCTTGTCGGTCTGCTCGGGGAAAGGGCATGCTAAACAAAGACACACTCGTCTAGCGGATGTAGTTTGAAGAGGATCGCACCTCCAAACATGATGTATGGAATAGATATTTGAAGTTGCCAGCTTGTACGCGCAGCTCCGGAAGGAAACTGAAAACTAAGAGGATAAGTTTTGGTACAGTTTCAAGTGGGACTCATGATTAGTGCTGTGATTGCTTCCGATCGAACCACAAAGCGTTGGCCACTTGTTGAGTAGCTCTACTGATTGGCAACACGAGGAAGCAATAGAAGAGATGTTTCTTCTCCTCCATGTGGTTCTGATTTCATACTCGATCTAGCCGTGCTCGTAATCCTGAGATCCACCCATGCTGGAGTTTAACGTACAGAGAAGATCGCAGTACAAGAAGAAGCAGTGTGAAGTGCGTTCGTTCACACATTGCTGTGCATGCTTGCCTTTTTTGTTGATGTTGCTGGGGTAAGAAGAGGTTAAAGATCAGAGTTCTGGTATTTTTCTTCCAAAGAAAGCAAAGTAGCTTGTATGCTCGGATAAAATTGTTCCATTCGCTTGCACTCTGTCCTGGCGTATCAACTATAATTAGTGTCTCAATAAGTTACCTAAATTGATTCAACGAAAGATTTGCCGCTTGCTGTCTGGCGTTCGGTTGTGTTCGCTTTCTTGGCAGCGTGTAATCGACCGTAGCAACTAAGTGACTATGTCGGTTTGTTTACAGTGTTTCTCGTTCCCACCGGTGATGGTGAAAAATCAGACCTTAAAATCGGAACTGGCTGAAAAAGTTCTCACTTTACCATTTTGACAGCTTCAAGTGGTTTCTGTTCGGCACGGAGCGCGCTAGTTTAAGTACCAGGATTGCTGGCGCGGCATGTGCTCTGTTTGTCATAACGGAGTCATTTGTTTAAAGTGACTCCGACAGTCGCGACATCGTGGATTGCGCTGGATAACACGATCGCCTGGGTGCTACATGATTTGGCCCATTTGTCGCTAATGAATGTGAGTAAGTGTAGCGTTTGTAGAGGAGCTGATACGATACCACGGACTGGGTCGGCTTTTTCAGGGGCTCATTTTTCACAGTCGTGTATCTTTCTTATGACATGATCGTAACAAATGATGTCAAGATCATGACGGGATTGTGATTGCATCTGGAAGAAGCGATTCTTGTGGTACGATCGTCTTCTCGGTCACAAAGTGGCAAAGAATGTCGCGCATTTATTTTGACCATTTTCTGCTCCCCCCAAACACACTCAGTTCTTCATCGGCAGGTAGGAATGTAAATGCGCTAACGCACACACGATTTGTCACTGCAAACATCATAAACATTAATTCGTTTACCAACCAACCGAGGAGTAAATCACTTACTGCGGCGTGAATGTTAACCATGCTCATAAAGGACGTGTCTTCTTCATCACCTTTACACTGGCGCTGAAAAAGGTTGGCTGTAGGTGAGGGGAAGTTATGTCAACAAAAACGAAAAGCATGAGTTGGCAGCTGTTATGCTGTATAGTTTCGTGTACTAAGTAGGTTTATAGTAATACGGTACCAAAAACGATTTGACTCGATAAAATAAATAGGGATTTTTCTTTAAGTTTAGAAAGGTAGCTATAACACAATATCGACTAGATAAAAGACTATTAATACAAGCATTTACATTCCTGTAAATGAGTCATTGGTGAGGCATAACCGTAGACCATTAGTGGCGGCATTTCCAAGGGTTTTAGCTGCTGCGCTATTTGCAGCATTCTTGTCCGGTTAAAAGTGTTAGCAAACAAAAGATTCTCATAAGCATGTTGAGATTTTTGAACGGCAAGTTAAGCGTTTTCTTTTGTCACTTCGGCATTGATTTGAAACGGTAGGGTTATTAACATGAAAACAAGCTTCAGTAGAATGGATTTATTCAGTTGCTGCTGACCGTTCTGTGGGCGAGAACAACACGTAGTAAATTGTTCAACAGGCCATTGTATGGCAATACGAAAGAATAGATATTTCATCAACAAACACATGTGTAACCACACGGTTCTCGATGTGGTATCTTTAAAAAAACTTTCTGAAAAATTAATTATTTTTCTATGATATTAGAAATGATAATAGATAAATGATCATTATTTATTTTACATCATATGAACAAAAAAACTTGATTTGTCTTTCCTATGAAAAAAGCGAATGAAATTCCATGCTTCGATAATGATTCTGAGAGCTATGTTTTACAAGTTTCTAATATAATCCTTGTGGTGGCTACTTCTTCTTCTTCTTCTTTG